>JAJJWW010011566.1:0-68061 GCA_023531295.1 Papaver armeniacum | reverse complement strand
AAAAAAAAAAAGTTTTATTTTTACTGCGTTCGACCAAATTTTTAGTGTTTTGGTGGACGCTCTAAGATCTTGCCAAGAACCCCAATCCATGTTTAAATAGGTTCCTTTGGATATAACAAGAAGAACATGAGTGGAGTAATTTGAGTTGGCTTTAGCTTTTTTTTCTTTCTCTTACCTATATTTGTTTCATTGTTTGTGTTAATGTTTTTCTAAATGGAAGAAATGCCATGATTTTGAATGCACATCAAAATCTTGATCTAATGTTTATTTGTTTTTCCTTTGTGGTTTGTTCTTTGAAGAGACAATTTTGAGGGGAACTTTTAATTGGCGGGGTGTGAAAACAACTCCCTCCAAAGAGAGTCCAGACTCCAGATGATTGAGAAGAATTTGTTTCCTCTGAGCTTGCCTGTTTCCAGTGGTTGTAGAATTTTCCCAATGGTTGATAGAGTGATATCAAGGGCGGAAAACAAAGTGCGCCGTGGAGCACATTCACAACATACCCCAAGTGTAGCATCTCATTATTCTCATCCCTAATTCTCTAAAGTGGAGTATGGGTTTCTTTATCAACGCCAAATAACAACACATTGAGTTCTTCGAAATTTTGAAAAACAATGTCCCCATCTCATAGATGTCTCGTGTACTTGTCCACCGTAAGGCCAAGCACTATGGTTTGCCATTTTTCTTGGCTATAGGTTGCTTAAAAATAGCCAAGCAAAAAGAGAATTCAGTTGCATTTCACTATGTTAGAAGGGCTTAGCTTAGCCTAATGAGACGGAAACTGATTGTAAGTTTTCGTATATTATTTTATTTCTAATAAATAGAGAAATCCTTAAAAATCTGAATGGTTTAACGCAGGTGAGCATGCAATTTGTGCGAGGTCTTGGGATTTTGTGCACTAGGAGTTTCTTCGTTAACAAAACTTCTAGTGTTTTGCTTTAATTTTTATTGCGGTATTGTATATTTTTGATTTGATACAATTGAAGTATTTATATGTACTACGTTATTTATCCTTATTGATTGGAATCTTGATAAAGATCATCCAAGGATTGTCTTATAGGTTCAAACGAAAATGTCGGTGGTTTAGTTGGTACCCTCTCCTTTTTTATTAGTATTAAAGCTGGCAAATACGTATAAGATCTAACGATTTGTTTTTGTAGTGATCATAACCTATAGACATAAATTCGAATTTTTTAAAATCAAGTTCAGTTTACGTACCTCCAAGGCCTTTAACATCACATACATACATGTGAGATGCTAAAGGAAGATTGGGATATTCTTGAAATCATACTTAAAGGTAATACAGCGGGGAACGAAGCTAGGATTCAAACGCTAACTTCTGGATAGGAAAACCTTTATAGGAGCAACAATCAGAAACCTTTAAGGAATTTCACCAAAATCTCTCTCGTATAGTCAATACTTCATATACGTTAGAAGAACTATTTTAAAAGGATATTGCGTGTATAATTCTCAGGTCTCTACCATCAAGATATGAGGATATAACGGACCACGTCAAACACATGCCTTCTTTATCTCTTGAAATTAAGAGGTTGAAAAAGAGAACCGAGAGATGTTAAATTGATATTCACCTTAAAGACTCTAAAATCAGGGATAGACTCAAAAGAGAAGCCATGTTTCATGAAATGATCCAAATTATTCACGAAGCATTAATATCAAAGACACTTAAAAAGTGAAAATATTATGTCAAGATCTCGAAAAGTTTAGAAATAAACTTGTTATTATGAAGTAAGTAATGACTCTCAATGAATACTGAGCGTTGAAGACAAATCAAGCGCAAGTCTTTCTCGACAAAAACAACTGAATGGAGATTTAGTAGTTGCTCTTGAGAAAGTCGACAAAGTTCAGTATTAGCACAAACAAATTAACCTCGATATTAAGAGAAAATATAAATCATTGTAATACACGGAGATTAGGTTATAAAGGAATAAATGCTCCTAAAGTACTAGCAAAAAGGTAAAAAAAATCAAGACTACGAAATTTTGTTTAACTAAAGGCTTCCACAAATGTCAAAAGTATCAATGATGGAAAAAATAAAATCCATTAAGATCCAAAAGAAAGTGCATACTTATTCAGAAGTATCACATTTTTTTTATGTTACTTAAAAAAAAATTTATTGTGGAAATAAAGGTCACTTGTATAGTGAATGCACATTCCTCAAAAGGGATGAGAAAGCCACTGATTTCCATGATGCACTAGTTTGGGCGTTAAAACAAATGGTCAAACTTACTTCGAATAATAAGACTACTCCCCTGATAATTTAGGTTGTAAATGCCCAACCTTTAGGAAAATGAATCATTAGAATGATAAAACAAGGTTTTCCTGTAATCGTTCAACAAAGTTCTTTCATAATCTTAAGAATCATAGAAAGTAATTAATACAACTTCGTGAATACGAAACAAGATCTAATGCTCCCAAATGGAGAAAGATTGACTAGCAAGAGCTCGGTTGTTCCATAATCCTTCTATGAAAGTATGGAAATTGAAAATGCGGGGTCTAACAACCACACCCAACAATTCGTTTGGCAATCGAGAGGACTTACTCCAATATACTTTCTAGAAAATCAACTAGACAGTCAGACTCAATCTAGAGTAACGTATATCAAAGAGTTTTAGTATCTCTGTTTCACAATGTAATCAGCAAATCAAACAGATAGAAATCCGCGAGCCTGATTATTATGTGAAACAACTTGAATGGTACCAAAGACCAATGTTCAAGTGTCAATCAATGTAAATCAACAACCAAAGGTTGGATATTCTAATTGATTGATCTTAACGCACAACTTTGTAATATTTAAATTATATAACAAAATATAATGCGGAAAAGAAATAACACAGACACTGAATTTTGTTAACGAGGAAAACCGCAAATGCAGAAAAACCCGTGACCTAGTCCAGTTTGAACACCACACCGTATTAAGCCGCTACGACTCTAGCCTACTACCAATTAACTTTGGACCGGACTGTAGTTGAACCCTAATCAATCTCACACCGATTCAAGGTACAGTTGCGTTCCTTACGTCTCTCGATCCCAAAGCAGATACTACGCACTTGATTCCCTTAGTTGATCTCACCCACAACCAAGAGTTGCTACGACCCAAAGTCGAAGACTTGATAAACAAATCTGTCTCACCTTCAATAAGGAGATAATTTTGCACGCGTACCTCTCTTATTCCTTCTCTTGTCCGCGTACGTGAACTTTTCTAGGGTTCATGTGTCATCTCCATTAAAACATCTTTGGAGATCCAAGGGAGGCAAATGTTTTTATCAATCTTCAAGAAGCATATCAAGTAAGTTTTTCCTTCTTCTTGTTCTCTCTTTTTTAGATATCATGGGGAATTTCAAGGTTTCAAAGAAGATTTGGTTTGTTTTGAAAAATTTAATCTTGGAAACATCTTCAACGGTCTTGTTGAAGGATTTGATACTCTCACAAGAATCTTATATGCCAACATCCATGATGTTGATCTTGATGGCATGAAATTCAAAACCATGATAAATAGAGAAAGGATTCTTGTTGATAGGGGAGTTGATTTCAAGGATTACCAAAATCCCTTTGGGTAATTTTTGCCTTCCTAGACCAAGGGAAGAAAGACCATTTCTAAAAGTCTTTGTGGCAAGAGTGTTGATTGGATTGAATGGAAATTTCCTACTAATTATCTTAGTCTTGCTTTGATGTCTTTCGGAAAACTTGGTGTGTCTAATCTTTGACCCTCCACAATTGAGAATTCTCGGTGGAGTCGTGAGTTTGCGGATTTAGTCTATTTCCTTGAATTGGGTTCTCAAAGTCTTGATATTTGTGGATTCATCATTCTTCAAATGCTTTCAATGACGTCATCCAACAAGAAGTTAGGCTTTCCTTGCTTAATTGAGCAAATTTGTCAAGCAAATTCTATTGCTCCTATTGGCAACTCTATTGGAACTCCCAAACTTGTTCGTCCTTGTACTTTCAAACATATGAAGGAGAATGCTTGCAAAAGACAAAGATATGATCCCCTTGACGGTTCTTGTGATCCTACCACCTTGAGTATTCTTCATCAAATTCACAAGGGTATGTGTAAGATCAATACCAAGGTAAAATGTGTCCAACAACAATTACGTGTGATTGCTACTAAGTTTCCCAAAATCAAGGAAGATATGGATATTGTTCAAGCCTCTTGGATGGTTAACGTTGATGAAGATGATGATTAAATTCCTTATCTCTTGATATTTTTATTTTGTCTAGGAAACTTCTTATGATAATTTATTCTTGTGTTTTTAAGAAGGATAACTAGGGTTTGGAATAACAATTATTGTGAGTACACATAGCTATTGGCAACGATTTTCATCTTGCAACATTTTTAGATTTGTTTATTTAAATTCTAAAGTTTATTTGGAAGATGATTTTGCAAAGTATTAATCTTTATTGGTTTTATATATTGCAAAAAATTATTATGGGATATGTGTGTTTGCGTCTGTGAACTATGATTGTCCCATATATGTCAAAAGTCAAGTTTATTATATGTCATTATGCAAATATTGATGGAAGATAGAATGAACTTTTGATAACAAAGATTAAGTCTACGAAATCATTATGCAAATATTGATGAAAATAGAATGAATTTTTGTATATTCCGCAGTATTGATCTTTCCCTCGCTCCCACTTCCTTGTGTAAGTACTTGTGCGGCTCCGTAAGTTCTCTTATGTTGAGCATTTCCATTAAATTAATCATGGGTTCTCTTGTGGTTAATTTAATTGAGTTTTCTGGATACAAATTCATGTTTCATGTAATTTTTTAATTTCCGAAGAAGTCATTCTTTTCTTGTAAAAGTAAGGTCGCTCTTGTTGTTCTTTCGGGAATGACATTTTATGAGGGAGAGTGAACTTGTGCTTAATTGCCAAATCTTTGTGGGGAGTGCGTCCGTGGAATATTGTAGGAGTTATCTTGTATCTTTATAAACTCCTTGATGAATACACTAAGTTTCGACTATGTGAAATCATCGAAACAAAGTTGATATGTTCTCTTTAGTCATGAAGTATCTCTATGAATTTCATTATGATCCCACTAGTTTTCGTACCTTTGCCAATTTATATTGACAAAAAGGGGAAGAATTAATGTGTAGTTCAAACTACAAATACATATGGTTTACTGGATAATTATGTAAGGGGAGTGGTTTTCATTGTGAGATGAAGTATTGACTAAGGGGGAGTGATACATATCACCATAGTATTGTTGTCAAAGTTGTGATGCAATTGGACTTTGATGTTGTATAATAATACCATGCCACTATATAACAATACGAAAACATCTTGTTTTTATACATTGTTATAGATACGGATCTTCAACAACTATGATGCCGAGTTGAACACGTTCGTAATCATTGAGTACTTGGAAGTGACGAAGATTTCGAGTAATGTTGAAGAACCAAGGAAATCAAGCATTTGGATGAGAAGCTACAAAGTTTATTTATTTTTTAATCCATATGTATTGATAGTTTTGTCACTAAAATTAACAAAGGTGGAGATTGTCGAGCACTTTGCTCGGTCGAACTCAAGAGCGTTGCTATCTCAAGCTTGTTTGTCAAGTTTAGTTTCCAAAACTACAAGTCTTGATTTCTAATCTACTTATAGCTAAGTCTCGGATTAGGATAGAAAGTGTAGTTGAGCTTTAGACTTCACGACGTTCATCTATTGAAGAAGAAGAAGAAATACTAAGGGGAGCTTGTGGAACTTCATCAACAAAAGGTATGTGGAGACTTGAACTCATCTTTCACTCAAAAGTCTATCTACTCTATCTCCTATTTGAGACAAAAGTCGTATAACTATATAGACTTCGATTATACACATTTGATATTTCGAGCTGAGTTTAACTCGCTTATATATTTCTCGAAATATGTGTTGGTAAGCTTTCGCTTTAACCAAGTTCATCTTATATTCTTGACGAAAGTCAAAAGATGATCATGTGAAAATTGCCTGGTAACATCTTACATGATTTGTGTGAGACATTCATTTGATGTAGACTCGAATATTTTGTATTGATCATTCGATCACTTGAAAATTGCTTTAAACCTAATAGTTTGTGTGAGATAGCTTTTCCCATCTTTTATGAATGTTTCATTGATTGAACTGAGAGTTTAGAACAAGTAACCATGATTGGATATATCAAAATATGCGTACTTGTATGCTAATTGTTGCAAGTTATTCCAAGTCCGGGAATCATAGTATGCGTACTTGTGAATCGAGTTGTTTAAGTACTGTGAGTTTTCCTAGCCTAAGTGGCACCCCACTTATGACTGAGAATCCGGAAGACAGTCTGGGACGGTCGGTAGACAATGAGACTGATCATCCCCACACGTTAGAAACTGGGCAATGGTGTGTGTTGTCAGGCTCGACTAGCATCGCACTTACGAGTGGCAACCTGGATGACCGTCAGGGACGGTTGGAAATTGGATTCTTTTCCACACAGTATTGCGTTAAGATTTTGCATGTCATTTCAATGACATCTTCCACTTGTGAACTTTAGGGATTCTTGAGTGGTGGTATGGGACGCCATTCGGGATACCTTGTTGAGATATCCTTTTGGAAATCACGAAATAAGATTCTTGTTAATGTTGTGGACTCTTTTTGGATTCATGAGTATGCGGTATGGGACGTTTCTCGAAGGTCCTAATTGATGTTCCATGACAAACCAAGAAACTGTGATTTCGAGCATCCGGTATGGGACTTTGTCCAGGATTCTAAACCGAAGAAATTGTCCACAATAGTTTTTGTTTTGAATTTCGAGGACGAAATTCTTTAAAGGGGGAATGATGTAACACCCCGAATATTTAGCATGGCGCATGCTCAAAGATGCGCCATGGCACGAGATGAATCTTCATCTCAAGTTTCTATCGCCTTAAGAGGAATATTGGCCTAGAGACAATATTTCATCATCATGATGCATTAGGCCAGTTGGGTAGATGGCCTTTAGTGTTGCAAATGCCAATCATTGCGCATTATGCGAGAAGATTGGCCTAGAGTCAATATTGCACAATCATTGTGCATCGTATGAAGAGGGTCAAGCCGAACGAGTATTGCGCAATCATTATATGCAATCATTGTATGCAATCATTGTGCGCAATCATAGTTGGACTTGGTGAAAAAATTTTGCTACCCTTTACAAAGTTGTATAAATTGTAAGTTAACATATATAGGGAGGGGTAGTTGGTTGAAGGTGCATATGCGTATTATGCACCAAGTAAGCTTCATAGCTTAGCCGAAAGAGTATAAATGATGCCTAAGTCTTATTTATAGCTCCGTAGCCTTGCCAATGAGGCATATGATGCGAAGGCATCATTATGCCACGTCGCGGATCCGATAATTCATAATCATTGTGCATTTTGACAAAACGTCCTATACGGACCAGGCCATTACCATTATTGAAAAACTGGGGGTACAACAACCTCACCCAATAATTCGCTTAACAATCTGTATGGACTAACTCCAATATACTTTTAAGAGAATCAACTAGACAGTCAGACTCAATCTTAATAAAACGTATATCAAAGAGTTATATCTCAATTTCTCGATTCAATACTTACTCAAGCAAATAGAAATCCGCAAGTCTAATTGAATACAAGAGAAATTAACTTAAACTAAAGATTTGAAAGACCAATGTTCAAGGATCAATCAATTTCAATCAACAACCAAATGTCAGATTTCCCGATTGATTTATTCAACGCACAACCTGTGATATTTCAATTATACAACAAAATATAATGCGGAAAAGAAATAACACAGATACACGTAAGTTTTGTTAACGAGGAAACCGCAAATGCAGAAAACCCCGGGACCTAGTCCAGATTGAACACACACCGTATTAAGCCGCTACAGACACTAGCCTACTACAAACTAACTTCGGTCTGAACTTTAGTTGAACCCCAATCAATCTCACACTGATCCAAGGTACAGTTTCGCTCCTTACGTCTATGATCCCAGCAGGATACTACGCACTTGATTCCCTTAGCTAATCTCACCCACAACTAAGAGTTACTACGACCCAAAGTTGAACACTTTAATAAACAAATCTGCTGTATCACACAGAAAAGTCTACATGAATAGATAAATCTGTCTCCCACTGAAATACCTACGAGTTTTGTTCCGTCTTTTGATAAATCAAGGTGAACAGGAACCAATTGATAACCCGGACTTATATTAAGAACAACCTAGAATTATCAATCACCTCACAATAATCTTAATCGACTAGCGAAATAAGATATTATAGAATCACAAACGACGAGACGAAGGTGTTTGTGACTACTTTTATATCTTGCCTATCTGAGAAATTAATATCAAGCCAATCTTACGATTGTACTCAAATACGATATAAACAACAAGATCAGATCACGCAACTACAGAGAAAATAGCCGGGTCTGGATTCACAATCCCAATGAAGTATTCAAGTCGTTAACCTACAGGAACTCGGTAGAAACCTAAGTCTAAAGGAGAATCGACTCTAGCTTATACACCTAGTATCACACAGGAGGTGTGGGAATTAGGTTTTCCAGTTGCTAGAGTTCTCCTTTATATAGTCTTCCAAATCAGGGTTTGCAATCTAAGTTAACAAAGCATTTAACATTCACCGTTAGATGAGAACCTGATTAGATTCAAGCTAATATCTTTCAACCGTTAGATCGAACTTAGCTTGTTATACACAAATGAAATGCACGTTCATTTAGGTTTGTATAACCGTACCTAAACGTGTACACCTAGTTGGTTCAACAGTAGTTATCCAAATGGTTGGTCATATGAGCACTTTCATATCAACCATATTCATCTTCCCCATAACTAGTTCAAATGACTCAAAAGAACTAGTTAGAGAGTTGTTCAATTGCTTAGATCTCATAGAAGAATACAAGACACAATCGAAGCAAAAACGATTTTATTCACTCGAATCGATTCATGAACATTATACCCACGGTTTGCAAATATGCATTCCTTAGTTTATATATGTCTTAGTTCACGAATAACCGTTTTTAGAAAATAACCCACTTAAGTACGCATACCAGTACGCAGACTTAAGTACCCGGATTGAGTTTGTTTTCAGTTCACAAACTCCAGCAGAAATTCACGGGACGTGAACTTCCGAAAGTACGCGGACTTTAGTTCCGGTTATCCTGAGTAGCAAAGTATGCATACTTTGGTTCAAGGAATTTAGACTTACACAAGTATGAGTTCACATATAATGTTTATATCCATTCAAGGTTATATATTCTAAACTCTCATTTCAATCATTGAAACATTCTTAGAGGATGTTAAATAGAGGTTACTCACATACTATTCTTCATCAAAGCAATTTTCAAGATATTGAAATAATCAACATGACTTTCGTCACTTGTAAAGATGAACTTGGCCAAAGCGAAAGCTTACCAACACATATTTCGAGAAATAGATATGCGAGTTAAACTCGGCTCGAAATAGCAAATATGTATAATCTAAGTCTATATAGCAATACGACTTTTGTCTCAAGATAGGAGATAAAGTAGATAGAATTTTGAGTGATAGATAAGTTCAAGTCTCCACATACCTTTTTAGTCGATGAAGTTCCACCAATTCCTTGAGTAGTTCTTCGTCTTTGTATGATGATCGTCATGGAGTCTAGAGCTCAACTACACTTTCTATCCTAGTCCGAGACTTAGATATAAGTAGACTAGAAATCAAGACTTATAGTTTTGGCAACTAAACTTGACAAACAAGCTTGAGATAGAAACGCTTGCGAGTTCGATCGAAAGTGCTCTAACAATCTCCCATTTTGTCAATTTTAGTGACAAAACTATCAATACATATGGAATACAAAATAAATAAACTTTGCAAATTCTCTTCCACATGCATGATCTCCTTGGTTCTTCAACATTACTTAAAATCTTTGTCACTTCCAAGTACTCCAATGATTCCAAAGGTTGTAAGTTTAGCATCATCGTTGTTGAAAATCCGTAGCCATAACAATGAGAAAACAAAAGCTCTCAATCATTGTTACACAGTGTCATAATAATATTATTACACAACATCAAAGTTCAATTGTATCACAACTTTGACAACAATACTATGGTGATATGTATCACTCCCCCTTAGTCAATACTCCATCTCACATGGAAACCACTCCCCCTTACATAATGATCCGAAAACCATATGTATTTGTAGTGTGAACTACACATTAATTCTCCCCCTTTTGTCAATAAAATTGGCAAAGGTATGAAAACTAGTGGGATCCTAATGAAATTTTCATAGAGACATTTCGTGACCAAAAGAAAGCACATATCAACCTTATTAGATGCAATCATATAGCCGAAGCTAAATGTATTCATCAAGGAGTTTATAAAGATACAACCCCTATAATATTCCACAGTCGCACTCCCCACAAAGATTTGGCAATTAAGCACAAGTTCAAGTAAGAACTCTCCCATAAAATGTCATTCCCGATAGAACAACAAGAGCGACCTTACTTTCACAAGAAAAGAAGGATTTCTTTGGACAACAGAAATCATATAAGAATGTGAATTTGTATCCAAAATACTCAATTAAATTAACCACAAGAGAACCCATGGTTAATTTAATCGGCAGTGCTCAACATAAGAAAACTTACGGAACCGCACAGTATATACATAAAAATATGGATCAGGGAAGATCAATATTGCGGAATAGACAAGGATTCATTCTATTTTCCATCATTATTGCACAATGACATACAATAGACATAATCCTTGTAAACAAAAGTTTTATCCTTTCTTCTATCAATAATGACATAAAAGGCTTGTAGTTGCAGGAAATCACACAACACACCCCATATAATATTTTCTAGATCTAAATCTATTTCATAATCAAAATAAAGATTAAAGTTCTAAAATTGTAAAATAAGACACAAGATTTACGTGGTTCGATCAATGTGATCTACATCCACGGAGTTAGGGTTCTTCACTATGATTGTTTGTAATTACATAAGTATTACATTTAGAATCTTCATTAATGGATATTTGGTAGAGCTCTAGATCTAGTTTTTGGGGAAGAAAATGATAAAGAAAATAAAGTCTCTCTTTAAAAATATCTCTCCCTTATTAAATGTGTCCTCCCTTTCTCTCTCCTGCTCTCCTTTTTATATAGGTGTTTACATAGTGGATGACAACTCACATACAACTCATATTCTAGCAAGCTCTTGTTACCTTCTCGCAGGCTCTTGATAATTTCACAAGCTAGGGAAATGAATGCATCTCGCGCACTAAGAAAATATGTTGTTGCGAGATTCTGCTCCTACATTTTGCCTTTTTTTTTCTTGAATATTGCTTGAAGAGCGATCTTTAAGAAAAAATCCGTTGTTGTAGTAGTCTTTGATCTTTGTTGATGAAGGAACAAGCGAAAGAATACTAGACTTGAAAAGTACGTACTTGCCTCTATTCTTTTGTGAAGTTCCGGAGCTTTGTGAAGTAAATAAGAAGTATCATCTCTTGAAGTATACGAAGTATGAAGTATCTTTGAAGAAGTATAAGAAGTATGAAGTATGAAGTATCCTTGAAGAAGTATAAAAGTATTAATCCTCGAAATATAAGAAGTATCCATCTTTGAATGCGAGTAATAAGTATTGCCTCTATTCATGCGAAATTATTACTCCATTGTTGGTGAGAATTCTTGTTATTCATTAGTGAACGTCTTCTTTGGAAATGATTCTTGCCGAAAAGATAAAGAACATAAAATGTTTTCTCGGTAATCCATAGTTGCCTCTGTTCTTTATCTATGAGGGTAGAATCCTTGAGAAAATGTTGAATGAGCGAGTTGTTTCTTCATTCTTATTTTTCCTCTGTCTCATGCTTTGTGCTCATGCGATAGTATATCTCAAGTTGCTTATAATTGTGTGAAATAATTGAGCGAAATAATCACATCCTGCGAAATAATCACATTCTGCGAAATTCTAAATAATTCTGTAAAGTTTTGTAAAATACTTGTGCGAATATAATGCTTATGTAATGATTATGTTATGAAATGTGTATGCGATGTTTATGCCATGAAATGCTTATGCGATGCTCTTATGATACGAATGTGATTTTTGTATGATGAGAATGCTTATCTATTACAATGTATAGCTAATGTTTGTGTTACTTAGCTCATTTTGCCGCGCTAAAATTGATGTAGCTTTAAATTGCTTCCATTCTTCATTTCTCTGGCTTTTTATTTAGTATATGCATTCATCTTCATATATTTATTGTTCTCCCAAGTTCATTTGCTTGTGCTTCATCTTTCTTTATTCCTGCACTATTAGTATCTCAGAATAATATGATCATAATATCAAGTGTGCGGCATTTTCATTGCCCCAGTCTCATTATCATGTACATGTTCGCAAGATTATCATGTAATCATTTTCTCAAGCTCGCAAGCTTATCATGTAATCATTTTCTCAAGCTTATTTGCTTACTTTCTTATGTGGTCTTATTTTGCCTTCCTAGTTAAAGGTCTTATTTTGCCACCTCTTGTCATTGCGACAAAATCGCAGGCCGTCTTTACACTTTCATGTAATGACCCATTGATCTTGTCTTATCATTTCTCTAGTATTATTGCCTCTGCAGGATGTTTTTCATGCGATAATATGACAGGCCTAAATATTCTTGCGAACATAAAGCCCCATGACATTGCCGTCTTGCGAAGAAATCGCAGGACGTCCTTACACTTTCATGTACGGACCCATTGATCTCGTCTTATCTTTCTCTTTTGTATTATTGCCTCTTGAGGATTGTTGCACAAATATGACAGGCCTAAATATTCTTGCGAAAATAAAGCCCCATGACATTTGCGTCTTAAGACACTTATCATCTCCCTAATGGAGGGTGCCGCCCTTATCTTCCCCCTGGTTTCCCCTTCAAGGAGACGTACCTCTACCATACAAGGTTGGCTCCTCCCATCCAGTCTTAACAACAACCAGTTGTTTTTGCAGCCTCTTATCCCTTTTGCCTATAGGGCTTATGGTTACGAGACTGCACCCTAAGTGGAGTTTTCTTCTGGCCAAGTGAAGCATAAGCCAAGACTTGCCAAGAATGGTCGAGACGCTTAAAACGCCCCAGGCACTCTTGGCTCAACCGTGTACCTCGACGTCTTGATCAGATGCTGACTCCTTAGAAGAGACCCTCAGTCGTCCAACCTAAGTCATAAGCTTAGGTTGAAAATCCGAGGTACCTCTCCTGGATGGGCTTTATTGACCCCAAATCTCCATGGCCCAGGTTCCGGGGGCGGTGTAACCTTTCCCTGAGCCATGCAATAGGTACCCCCTTCTATGACGCACTTTAGGTCTTACATTTGCCTCTTACAAAATTTTATTCGCGAACTAGGGTGTACGCCATAGAAGGTTTGCCTCTATCTATGCGAAGTTATCACACGTCTCTATTCTTTCGTAAAGAATCATAATCTCTGCGAATTTATCGCATATTTCTATTCTTGTGTAAAGAATCATAATCTCTGCGAATTTATCACATGTTTTAATTCTTTCATTCATTCTTTCATTTCTGTCATTTCTTTCATTCATTCTTTCATTCCTCATAATATCATATCATTTGAAGCAAAGTAAATATTCAAGAGAAATTCTAATACGTTGTAATTCTAAAATCTTTGTAGTTGTGAAATCTTTGTAATTCTGCGATTGTATCGCGCTTTGTAAATCAAATCAAAAATATTTTATTTTCTGTAAAAGAAATATTCTAGAAAAATATATAGATTGAATTTTCTCGGTTTTTTGTAATTTTGAAATCTTTGTAATCTTGAAATCTTTGTAATCGCGATTGAATTGCAATCAAAAATCTTTTATTTTCTGCGAAATTATCGCATGTCTTAATTCTTTCATTAATTCTTTCTTTCATTCTTTTCACAAATATATGATGCCTTTCTTTTGGCGAAATCTTCATATCATTTGAAATAAAGAAAATATTCAAGAGAAATATATATAAATTGATCTATATGAGATTGTATTCCCTTTTGAAATCTTTGTAATCTTTTTGAATTTTTGTAATTGTTCAATAGACATCTTTGAAATCTTTGTATCGCTTTTTGAAATCTTTGAAAGCAAATATTCCAGTTTCGCAATTTTTTTTTTTTTTTTTTTAAATCTTTGAAGTCTTGCGATTGTATCGCTCTTTGTAAATCTGTGAGATTTTGAAATCTTTGAAATCGTGCGATTGTATCGCTTTTTGTAAATCTAATCAAAAATCTTTTTATTTGTCGTAAGTAAAATAAAATGTTTAAGGAAGTGGTACTTAGCTTTTGAGGTTTGTTGTTGTTGTCAATCTCGCGTGAGAAATACGTTGCATGAAGTATAAATGTCGCTTAGCAAAAACATATGCGAGAGGCAAGTATTGAACTCGCGACTTGTTGCTTGCATATTCTCGCACCCTACCAACTGTGCTAACCCTCTCTTGCGAAGTATCTCTGCGAAATAATCACCAACTCTCTTCTATGCGAGATAATCAAAGACTAACAAAAATAAATGTGCGAGAAGCAAGAATTGATCCCGCGACCTGCTGCTTGCATTCATGCCTTCTGACCAACTCTGCAAGCTTCTACTATGCGAAATTATCGCACACTTGTTAAAACTTATCTTCCTCTGGTAGTCCAAAAAAGATGCGAAAAATTCGCGGGAGGTGGGAATTGAACCTGCGTCATCAAGCTCATTGTCTTCACCTCTGACCAACTTTGCTGGATTCTGTTTGCGAAATATTTGTGCGAAATAATCACCTACTTTCTTCTTGAGAAATACCCTTGCGAAATATCCATGCGAAAAATATACGTTTGTTGGGATTTGAACACGCGACCAAGAACTCATTAACTTCGCAGATGACCAACTGTGTTGCCTCTTGTTTGCAAAATAATGAAACAATATTGCAAAATTATTCATTTTTTCGCCCTCTGTAAAAAGAAGAAAACTATGCTCGCAAGCGAATTCGAACTTGCAACCACAAACACACATATGCTCTCTGGACCAACTGTTCAAGAACCTCTCTGCGGAATTAACGCATAACTTTTTTCCCCTTTTCTTTTATTCTCCCTTGGAGATGAGAAGAAAAATGAAAAATATGTATGTGTGCCAATTCGAACCCGTGACCTATTGGTTATTCGCTCCAACTCAAACCATCTGTGCGAATTTCTGTTTGTGATAAAAATCACAGCGTCTGCCTCTTATCTTCTCTTTGCCTTCCTTTATTTCCTTCAACAATTTGCCTCTTTCTTTTTCTCCTGAACATGGAAATCTTCCATTGAAACTTTAGTTTTCTTCCCTGAATTTCACCACAGCAATTAATTTTTTCTCTTACTCTTTTCATGTCTTTGAATTGTTGATGATGTTTACTCACTGAAAGTGTGATTTTTTCCATGAAATTTCCATTTTTGAACCTAAACTTTGTAGATCTAGAAAAATATAAACAGTAGTTAATCTTCATGGAAACTTCTTGAACCAACAAATTACAGGAAGGATAAATCCTTTACTCCTCCCTGTTTCTAGCGCCAAAAATGTAGTTGCAGGAAATCCCACAACACACCCCATATAATATTTTCTAGATCTAAATCTATTTCATAATCAAAATAAAGATTAAAGTGCTAAAATTGTAAAATAAGACACAAGATTTACGTGGTTCGATCAATGTGATCTACATCCACGGGGTTAGGGTTCTTCACTATGATTGTTTGTAATTACATAAGTATTACATTTAGAATCTCCATTAATGGATATTTGGTAGAGCTCTAGATCTAGTTTTTGGGGAAGAAAATGATAAAGAAAATAAAGTCTCTCTCTAAAAATATCTCTCCCTTACTAAATGTGTCCTCCCTTTCTCTATCCTGCTCTCCTCTTTATATAGGTGTTTACATAGTGGATGACAACTCACATACAACTCATATTCTCGCAAGCTTTTGTTACCTTCTCGCAGGTTCTTGATAATTTCGCAAGCTAGGGAAATGAATGCATCTCGCGCACTAAGAAAATATGTTGTTGCGAGATTCTGCTCCTACAAGGCGTTAAATTTTGTAATGTCAAAAGTTCATTTTATCTTTTATCAATACTTTCATACCGACATAATAGAGATAACTTTTGACCACGTATGGGTCAATCAGTTCACGGACGTAAACACACATATCCCATAACAATTTGCAATATATAAAACCATAAAGATTAATACTGCAAAATCATTTTCCAAACAAACTTTAGAATTTAAATGAATAAATCTAAAAACATTGAAGATGAAAATTGTTGGACATAGCTTTGTGTAATCACAATAATGGCTATTCCAAACTCTATTTATTCTTCTTAAAAACACAAGAATAAAATTCTCATAAAAAGATTTACTAGACATTAATCAAAACAGAACCTAAGGTCCAAATAAGATCGATAAACCATGAAACGACTAATCATCATCTTCAACATCGGAGACCATAAGAGCGGCTTGGATCTTATCCATGTCTTCCTTAATTTCTGGGAACTTAGTGGCGATCACAAGTAATTGTTTTTGCACGCACTTTACCTTGGCACTAATCTTATCAACACCTTTAAGAATTTGGTGAATAAGATTCATGGAGGAAGTATCACCTGAGCCGTCAAGGTTGTCACATCTTTGTCTCTTGCAAGCATTATCCTTCATACGTTTGAAAGTACATGGACGAAAAACCTTGGGAGTTCCAATAGAGTTTCCAATCGGAGCAATGGAGAAGATGCGGCAAATTTTCTCAATCAAGCATGGATAGCCTAACTTCTTGTTGGGAGAAGTCATTAACAACATTTGATAAATAATAAACCCACAAATGTCGAGACTTTGAGTTCCCTTCTCAAGGAAATAGACTAATTCCGCAAACTCACGACTCCAACGAGAATTCTCAATCGTGGAGGGACAAAGATTAGATATACCAATTTTTCCAAAGGACATCAAAGGAAGACTAAGATTATTGGTAGGAAACTTTCCCATATTCCAGTCAACACTCTTACCACAGAGACCAATAGAGATGGTTTCATGAGAAGGTCTTTCATCACTAGGTCTTGGCAGACGAAAATTCCTCAAGGGGATTTTAGTAATCCTTGAAATCAACTCTTTATTAACAAGAATCCTTTGTCTATTTATCATGGTCTTGAATTCCATGTCATTAGAATTAAAATCATAGATGTTAGCATAGAAGATTCTAGTAAGAGTGTCAAATCCTTCACCAAGACCATCAAAGATGTTACCAAGATTAAAAATTCAAAACAGATCAAATCCTCTTTATGTCCACTAATAAAATCCAACTTCTTTTCTAGAATAAACCGTTTAGAAGAAATTCTTTCAAAAACATTCTCACAAGAATCATTGACAAATCTAATTCTAATAGAATTTTGGTCTATTGGTAAATTCATGCTAGAAGAAGATGAAGAACCCAAGTTTTTTGAACCCTCTTTTGAAACCTTGAAATTCTTCATGAGATCTTAAAAATCAAGAGATTAGTGGAAGAGAAGACTTACTTGATATGTTTTTTGAAAACCCTTTTACTCCTTTTGACCTTCAAGTAAATTAATGGAGCAAAAAATAACCCTAGAAAAGTTCACGTACTCGGACAAGAAGAAGGGTGGAAGAAGGGTACGCGTACCAAGCTTCTTATAATCCCATACTTGGGTTTGGACCCGTTCATGAGTCGCGACCCACAAAAGGAAGGTAGGAATTCTTAGAAAGTTCATCATCCAAGGTTCGCACACTGAAGGATCAGTACAGTGCAGTAAGATGACCTTGAAAAGAAAAAAGGTTTAAAAAAAATTAACCCAGGCAAAAATCACCCGTTACTTGCCCCATATCAAGTTATATACACATGGGGTATAGTCAGACTTGTTACAAATAGACTAAATGTGCAGAGAAATTCTCAAGCAACTTTTCAGGTTGATATTTGTGAAAAGTATCAGTATAATTATAGTACTTATTATATTCCAGGTCAATATAATTGTTTGAAACATTTTTCTTATACCTAAGAAAAGACTTTTTCCGAAGATTAGAACCTATGCCGAACTCACTAGAAATCGTTTTATCAATTTCACATGAGTTAAAGGTAGGTCTAATTCATACATCATGAATACATGATTTGACAGGTACAAAAATTTTATCGGAACAATTCTTATTCTCAAAGGAATTTATCTTTACTAAGAATTTAAAAACGCTTTCAAATGCTCTAAATAGATCTTTGCCAATTGATCCATTATGATAGTATTCCTCATAAAGATTAAGAGTTAATCTAGTGAGATTCCATATCTTTAAGGTTCGACTACATTTTTTCAAAAGATTCTTCTTACAAGAACTTTTAATCTTTCCTTTAGATTGTTTATCATCATCTAGACAATCCAATGACATAGATGAAGCGAGATTATCACAAGAGACCAAAGGTCTAATAAACAATCTTTGAACAATATTTAAGGAATTCTGGCGTGCGTTACATATGCCAAGAGCGAGTTTCCTAATGGAGTTTCCCATGAGACAGAACTCTAGGAAACAGTCAAACACAAACTTATTAGGTTTATAGTGTTTCCCTGCTCTGATACCAATTGAAAAAGTGGGGGTACAACAACCTCACCCAATAGTTCGCTTAGCAATTTGTATGGACTAACTCCAATATACTTTTAAGATAATCAACTAGACAGTCAGACTCAATCTTAATAAAAAGTATATCAAAGAGTTATATCTCAATTTCTCGATTCAATACTTACTCAAGCAAATAGAAATTTGCGAGTCTAATTGAATACAAGAGAAATTAAGTTGAACGGTACCAAAGACCAATGTTCAAGGATCAATCAATTTCAATCAACAACCAAAGGTCAGATTTCCCAATTGATTGATTCAACGCACAACCTGTGATATTTCAATTATATAACAAAATATAATGCGGAAAATAAATAACACGAGACACCCGAAGTTTTGTTAACGAGGAAACCGCAAATGCGAAAAAAACCCGTGGACCTAGTCCATATTGAACACACACCTTATTAAGACGCTACGAGACACTAGCCTACTATAAACTAACTTCGGTCCCGACAGGTAGTTGAACCCCAATCAATCTCATACTGATCCAAGGTACAGTTGCGCTCCTTACGTCTCTGATCCCATCAGGATACTACGCACTTGATTTTCTTAGCTGATCTCACCCACAACTAAGAGTTGCTACGAACCAAAGTTGAAGACTTTAATAAACAAATCTGTATCACACAGAAAAGTCTACAAGAATCGATAAATCTGTCTCCCACAGAAATACCTACGAGTTTTGTTCCGTCTTTTGATAAATCAAGGTGAACAGGAACCAATTGATAACCCAGACATATATTCCTGAAGAACAGCCTAGAATTATCAATCACCTCACAATAATCTTAATTGACTAGCGAAACAAGATATTGTGGAATCACAAAAGATTAGACGAAGGTGTTTGTGACTACTTTTCTATGTTTCCTATCGGAGAAGTTAATCTCATTCCAATCTTATGATTGTACTCAAATACGATAGAAACAGCAAGATCATATCATACAACTACAGAGAAAATAGTTTGGTCTGGCTTCACAATACCAATGAAGTCTTCAAGTCTTTAACCTACAGGGTCTCGGTAGAAACCTAAGGCTAAAGCAGAATCGACTCTAGCTTATACAACTAGTATCACACAGGAGGTGTGGGGATTAGATTTCCCAGTTGCTAGAGTTCTACTTTATATAGTCTTCCAAATCAGGGTTTGCAATCTAAGTTACCTTGGTAACAAAGCATTCAATATTCACCGTTAGATGAAAACATGATTAGATTCAAGCTAATATCTTTCAACCGTTAGATCGAACTTAGCATTGTGAGAGCATTGCTCGGTCGAACTCGCAAGCGTTGCTATCTCAAGCTTGTTTGTCAAATTTAGTTGTCAAAACTATATGTCTTGATTTCTAGTTTACTTATGGCTAAGTCTCGGTCTTGGATAGTTAAGTGTAGTTAAGCTCCAGACTCCATGGCGATCATCTTATGGAGACGAAGAACTACTCAAGGAACCAGTGGAACTTCATCTGACTAAAAGGTATGTGGAGACTTGAACTTATCTATCACTCAAAAGTCTACTCTATCTCCTACTCTTGAGACAAAAGTCGTATAAGTATGATAGTTTTCATACATGCACATTTGCTATTTCGAGCCGAGTTTACTCGCCTATCTTTTTCTCAAAATATGTGTTGGTAAGCTTTCGCTTTAACCAGTTTTCATCTTTACCCGTGACGAAAGTCATGATGACGTTTCAATCTTGAAAATGGCTTTGATGAGAAAAATTGTGAATAACGACTATTATAACATTATAGAAGAATGTTTCAATGATTGAAATGTAGATTTGAGATTACCATCTATGGATATAATCATATATAGTGTGTTCGCACATTAGTGTATAAATCCATGTACTGGAAACCAAGTGTGTGCATACGGTATTGGTGAAGGAGACAGGTTGGGTACGCTTACCCGTACGCATACTGGCGGAACTTTTCCTCCCGGAAAAGTCTGCTCAGTTTGGAGTTTACAAACTCATAAACCAGTCACCTTAGGTATGCGTACCCGTACGCGTACTGGCAGAACTTTTCTACCCAAAAAATTCTGCTGAGTTTGGAAACCAAAGCCAACTCAAATCCGGTAGCTAATGTACGCATACCCGTACGCGTACCCAAGCTGGTTATTTCTCAAATCGGTAGTTCATGAACTTAAAACAATAAATTATAAGGAATGCAATCTTTGCAAACCGTGGCTATATTGTTCATGAATTGATTCGATGGATCAAACCGATTTTGTTTCAATTGTGTCTATGAATAAAGACCTAAGCAATTGAACAACTCTTCAACTAGTTCTTATGAGTCATTTGAACTAGTTATGAGAAAGATGAATACAGTTAATATGGAAGTACTCATATGGCTAACCATTGGTTAACTATTTGTGAACCAACTAAGTGTACACGTTTAGGTACGGTTACTCAAACCTAATTGAAATATATTTCATTTGTGTGTGACAAGCTAAGTTTAGATCTAACGGTTTAAAGATATTAGCTTGTATCTAAACAGGTTTTCATCTAACGGTGAATATTGAATGCTTTGTTACTAAGCTAACATAGATTGCAAACCCTAATTTGAAAATTATATAAGGGGAACTCTAGCAACTAGAAAAACTAATCCCCACACCTCATGTGTGATACTAGTTGGTTTTGATAGAGTCGATTCTCCTTTAACCTTAGGTTTATTCTCGAGACCATGTAGGTTAACGACTGAAAGACTTCATTGGGATTGTGAAGCCAGACGGAAGTACTTTTATTGTAGTTGAGCGATCTGATCTTGCCATTTTCTATCGTACGAGTTCAATTGAATAATTGACTTGAGATTATATCTCCGATAGGGTAAGAGAAAAAGAAATCACAAACATCTTCGTCTCATCGTTTGTGATTCCGCAATATCTTGTTTCGCTACCATACGATTAAGATTATTTTGAGGTGATTGATAATTCTATTCTGTTCTTTGGGAATATAAGTTTGGGTTATCAATTAGTTCCTGTTCACCTTGATTTCTATCAAAAGACGGAACAAACTCTTAGGTTTATCTATGGGAGACACATTTATCTATTATCTTAGACTTTTCTTTGTGATACAGATTTTTTTATTAAAGTCTTCGACTTTGGGTCGTAGCAACTCTTAGTTGTGGGTGAGATCAGCTAAGGGAATCAAGTGCGTAGTATCCTGCTGGGATCAGATACGTAAGGAGCGCAACTGTACCTTGAATCAGTGTGAGATTGATTAGGGTTCAACTACAGTCTAGACCGATGTTAGTTTGTAGTATGCTAGTGTATGTAGCGGCTTAATACAGTGTGGTGTTCAATCTGGACTATGTCCCAGGGTTTTTCTGCATTTGCGGTTTCCAAGTTAACAAAACTTCGGTGTCCGTGTTATTTCTATCCCGCATTATATTTTGTTATATAATTGAAATATCACAGGTTGTGTGTTAAGATCAATCAATTAGAATATCCAACCTTTGGTTGTTGATTTACATATATTGACACTTGGATATTGGTCTTTGGTACCATCCAAGTTATCTCTCTTGTATTTAATTAGACTCGCAGGTTTCTATTTGCTTGAGTAAGAATTAAATCGAGAGATAAAGATATTATAACTCTTTGATATACTTTATTAAGATTGAGTCTAGTTGATTCTGTAGGATCAGAATATCGCAACACTAACGACCTTGCGAAATCCATAAATGACACATTGCGAAGATATCGCAGATGAGTAATCAAAATGACGCAACGGATGACGACAGCCTGAACACGAGAAAGATGTGAAGATCTAGCGAGATTTAGGAGTATTGCGAGAGCTAATATTTGTACACTTGCGATATTTCGCAAGTCATACCCGAAAATAAAGGACAACTTAGTTGTCATCCACTATGTAATATCCTATATAAAGAGCCGAACAGGCTTAAGAGAAGAGAGATCTTTTTCGAGTATTGAGCAAGTCATTAAGAGAGAGAAAGTTTAGAGTGATTGTAATTCTTTAGCGCATTTCCTTTTCATCTGGTAAACATTCAAGAAGTTAATCAATAAAAATTATAATTGTTCATCTAAAAATGGTTTAATTGTATGGAATCTTGTGAGGGGTGTAGTGTGGGATTTCCTGCAACTACATAATGGCGCTAGAAACAGAGAACTGATTGAAGATTGATATTGTGATTTGAAAGAATTTGGAGGAATAGGGAAGGAATTTCATATAATTTTCAATAATTCATTAAGATTGAAAAATGGCTAGAAGAAGACATGCATCAAAACAACCAACAACTATTAGAAGGAGTAGCAGACTTGCTGGAGAAGGGAGAAATGAAATGGGGGAATCCTCAAGAATGAACACAAGGAATAATGAAGAAAATCAAATTCAACCGCCAATTCAACCAATACCGAATAAAATTGAGGATTATGATAAAGTGAGCGTGCATACTTGGAGATCAGACTCTGTGGATGAAAGGGAGAAGAACAGCAATTAGTAAATAATGGACGAGAGGAGAGAGACCAAGAAGTAATTGGAGAAATGATTCATGGAAATGAAGAGATCACAGCTTTAGAGACATTAAGACAAACGATACACGAAGAAAGGCGATTAGAAGCAGAAGAGCGTGCAAATTTGACAAGGCAGAATCATGAGCTGAGGATGGAAAACATGAGATTACAAAATAGAAGGTCGAGAAGCACTACAAGGTCAAGCTCAAGATCAGTTAGAGAATAAATAAGAAGAAACTTACCTGTGGAAAATGTTAATGAAGAAAATCGAGAGGAAGTGCAAAATCCAAGCGAAGAACGTTGCGAAAGAAGAGAAATAATGGAAGATCGTTACATCCCACGTTCTGAAACTTTTCAAAATGGAAATCAAGGAAATACGCAACGTCAGGGGAGAAATGATCAAGATGACGAAGAAAATCAGGAAGAAGGAATGAGAATATTAAATGGGAGAGAAGCACAGAGGAAGCAAAAAGAAATTGAAGATGAAATTAAAAGACACTATACCGAACAAGCACGCCTAGCTTGTGAGAGGGAAAGATTGAGAGCAGAAGTGGAAGAACAGGAGCTACAAAAGGCAATTCGCCAGAACAACCATGATAATCGAGAAAGAAGGCGAGAACAAAATCGCAACAACAGTAACATCAATGAAGAATATGAAAGAGTACAAAGAAGGGCTAAAAGGCAGCAAACAAGAGAAAATGATAGATATAATGGTGTGCAAATTCATGAAAGAAATGAAGGAGAAGATCGCAGAGAGAGGCGAGAAGAAAATAATGAACAAGAGAGTCAAAACAGATATGAACGCAGAAGAAGAGAAGCGGAGATAAAAAGACCAATGGATCCAAATTCTGGTATAAATGAACAAATTTTGAGAGAGTTAGCGGAAATGAGAGGAATGTTAAATAGTAAAAAAGAAGGAGGTAAAAGACAATTGGATGAAGCCATAGAAGAAGCTGCGAAGATTCCATTCACATAAGAAGTACAATTAGGAGGAATACCCTCGAAGTGCAATTTACCTGCGTTAACCAGCATTTTCGATGGAACAACTTGTGCAGTACAACATATCAAAGCTTATGTGAGATGTATGCTACAATGGGAGAACCATGATGCTATATTGTGCAAATATTTTGCATCGAGTTTAACAGGAGAAGCCTTGAAATGGTTTGAAGGATTACCGAAGAATACCATAACATCTTTCAACCATTTGCAGGCTATATTTTTAGGAGCGTACATAAGTAATAATTCTTCGCGACCTGGCATTGAAGATGTATTTGGGTTAAAACAAAGGGTTGGCGAAAGTTTGAAACATCTAACCGTGAGATGGAAGACAATGTGTAGTGATATGGCTGGTCGTGTGGATGAGAGATATCCCATTCTATCATTCATCAACGCTATGTTCGCAACCAATCTGTTATACATTCAAGTTTTTAGAATTAAGAATACAATCACAATGACTGAGTTGCGAGAACTCCAGGAGGAATACATTGCTCTAGAGGAAAAGCAAAATGAGATGGAATCATACCCAGTTGCGAACACAAGTTCAAAAGCTACGAATGCAATCTTATTACCTAAGTTGATAAATACAGTAGCGAGTACCTCGCAGGAGCAACAAGAAAGGATAACGGGTGACGGTCAGCAGAAGTTAGTAGCCATGGGGAGTCGCGATCAAGAAGAATTTGAGAGAGAGAGAAACTTCTATAACCGTGGTGGAAATAAAAAAAATTCAAAGACTTGATCAGCCACAAGAAACTTATGGAAGTCAGAGGCAAAATTATCATAGAGGACAGCGAAATCGTAGGGTAATATGGGAAGAAATCAAGATGCCGCCACTGAATGCTAGTGTGGAGAAAATATGGGAAGCTATAATCTTGATGGAAAACATACCTGCGCCATGGAACATGGGAAGTGAACCGCCTCCGGGCGACAGAAGTCATGAATTTTGTTCTTATCACCATTTTCATGGACACTCAACAAATGATTGCAGAAATATAAAAAGAATCATCCTTAGAATGATAGACCAAGGAAAACTAAATCATTTTCTAAAAAATCAACCTCAGTCTCAACCATTGCCATCACCGCCAGAAATTCGCAGAGTAAACACAACAAAAGGAGGAGAAACATTTGTAATAGAAGTTGGAGCGAAAGCAAAGAATCTGTTTTGCAACTCTACTGTACATTCATACAGGACAATTGAAGATTTTCATGATAGCATTCTCAGTATGGTTTTCGCAAGAGATGCCGATAATAGAGAAATAATGAACATCGCAAAGACGTCGCCACTAAAGGAATGGCAAAAGCAGATTATTTCTTTTACCGCAGAAGAGGCACCTGAGGATGGAGAGATGCATGACAACCAATTAGTGGTAAGATTGGAGATTAACCCAAAACCTAGTGATGATGAAGATGATGAAGCTGAGAATTCATGGGCAATCAATAGAATTTTGATTGATACGGGAAGCTCTGTGAATATCCTTTTTTATCATACTTACAAAACTATGGGGGGGAAAAGATGAAGATCTGATACCTTCAACTTACAAAATCTATGGTTTCAACGGTACTGCCAATAAGCCTAAAGGAGAAGCTCATATGTGAATTCCGCTGAAAGGATTATCAACTGAAATTTTTTTTTGTATAGTCGATGTGGAATCACCTTATAACACATTGATTGGGCGGCCTTGGTTACACGAGATTTTGGGTGTAGCATCGACTTTCCACCAGTGCATCAAATTTCCTCATCCCAGTGGTATTGGAGTCATAAAAGGAGATTGGATTGAGGGAAAGAAATGCTATGAAGTTGATGTAGAATATTGCGAAGAAAGAGCTGCACAGAAGAAGAACTGGAAACAAAACATCAAAGAACAAAGAAGGGAAAGATTGATGGTAGACGCAATAGAGAAGAGAGAAGAAAATACATTGTGAAACCAATGCTTGCTGAAAGAAAGAAATAACGATGATTTCGCAAAAGGGAAGGCAGTACTAGGAAATTTGAATAACGCAGAAGCAGAGAGCAACAGAGATAAGAGGCGTAAGGAGTGAGTGATTGATTTTAGGTTTGCGAAAGGTATGTAAAAAAAATAATAATAATAATAATTTTTCTGAACTTTTGAGTAACAAAGATATGCTGAAGATGCAAAGACTATGATAATCGAAGAAAGAATACGCGAAACTCTCGCAAAGATGATGACAAAAGACAATCCAAAGTCAATGACAAAGAAAGGGGCGAACCTGCTATGTCGTACACCCTAGTTCGCGAATCAAAATTTCGCAAGAGGCAAATGTAAGACCTAAAGTGCGTCATAAAAGGAGGTACCTGCTAACATGGCTCAGGGGAAAGGTTACACCGCCCCTGGAACCTGAGTCATGGAGATTTGGGGTCAATAAAGCCCATCTAGGAGAGGTACCTTGGATTTTTGATAGGGTGTAGAATACATCCTATTTACTATCTATTGTTTATGCTTTATTTGCTATTTTTCTTGTAAATTATGTATTTTACGCTTGTTTTGAGTTTTGTAGCTACTTTGGAGTCACACAGAGGAAAAGAAGAAGAAATTACACTATTTGAGCCAAAAGGGCAAAATTGTCATTTCATGGGCGAATACTATCTGAAGCCCAACCAAGGTTAAGGGGAAAATCTTTTGGGAGGATTACTAGACGCAGTCCAGATGAGGTTAAGGGGCTACCATCAGGTTAGCCCTTATCAAAGGGACCAGACACTGAATAACCCCCCAACCCTAAAATCGAGAAGAGTTATCTTCTCCCAATCATTTGCATTCATCCCATTAACGAATTGAGAAAGAAAAGGGAGACAATGGTCGAGAGAAATTAAAGGTTCTTGTAAGAGATTCAGGGGACTCGGAGAAAGCTTAATGGAAGATTTGTATGGAGAAGAAGAAGAAGTTGCTCGATCTGTGATGAACAAACTAAAGGTCGTGTATTTGAAGAACAAAAGGGGATCTGCTGTGATGAGATGAAGAAGAAGATGCAGAGAAGATGGGTTTCGGTTGAGAAGAACAGAGCTCGATGTTGCTGCTTTGGGTTAGCTACAAATTCGAAATCGATATGTGAACAGAGAAGAAGAAATTGAAATTGGAAGTTAGGGTTTGCTGTCTCTGTGAACAAGATGAAGATGGAGATTCTCTCATGTCGAGATTGGTGGTTCGAAGTGATAAGAGAAGTGGGTTTGTCTCAGGAACTGCAGTTGAAGGTGCTGTTGATTTCTGTTGAATGGATGAATCAGGGTTTGAAGAATTGATGACTCTGTGATGTCGAGAAGATGGAATTGATGAATTGAAAAAATGGGTTTTACTGTGATGGATAAATTGAACCGAGAATGGGTTTGAATCTGAAACTACAACAGACGAAGAAAGAGATGGAGATTAAATGGGTTCAGTTTTAAGAAGAAATTGCAGATGAAGGTGGTTGAAATAGCTGATAATGGGTTCGATCTGTAAGATGGGTGAGTTTTGTTGTGATTGAAGGTTGAATCTGACAGAGAAGACATAAGGCTGCTGCTGTGAGGCTCGATATTCAGAGATGGGTTTTGAGAGAAGAAGAACTCACCCGATGCTGTTGATTTTCATGGGAATGAGGCTGAGTTGCTGGTGAATCGGGAGCAGAGTGAAGCTGATGGTATAGAGAAAGTTAGGAATGGCAATGGTGGATGGGTTAAAGCTCGAGTGCAGGAATGGATTAATGGGACTGTGAGAGACTCGAGTTATTTGTTGCTGAGAAGATAAAGCCGATGGCAATTGCCAGTGAAGCTGGTGATGGTTGTGGTAGAAGGGAATTAAGATGGAGGATCTGAAGCTGTTACAGAGTTGGTGGTTGAATGCGGATATGTTGGTGCTGACTTGAGTAAATACAGCTGAAGCTTTGTTGCAAGAATGGAAGAATTTCTTAGATGTATGTATAGGATTCTTAACAGGAGAAGACACTAAAGAGAGGCCTGAACTTGGCCGGGAAGTCCTGTAAATAGCCGAAACTCGGCCGGTTCTCCATTCCGGCGAGTCAACTCAGACCGGCAATGAACTGATCCAGCTCAGTGACTAAGATCTACTTAGACGATTCAGACTCTGCGACTCGACACCTCCTTCCCTTGACCCGGTTGACTAACGGTTGACCTGTTTGACCGTTAGTCCTAACGGTGGACCGACGGAATATTCCGTCAAATATACCAAATGACGGCTAAGAATTCAGTGTGCCGGGCGGTGACTATTCTTGCCGGATTCCGGCCAAATTCCGGCCATAATACCATCTTTCCGGCGACCAAAATTACAGATTTTTGTATGGATTTTTCTCATGGGTGTGAAGACTTGGACTTGGAATTGGATGGAGAATTTGGCTCAAATTTGGAAAGAGAAGATGGAAGATGAGAAAGACTTGAATTTGGAAATTGAATTGCTAAAGGAAAAGGGTTCGATTCCTTGGAAGATTTGGAGAATATTGAAGCCTATAAATAGAGAAGTTCTTTATATCTTTTACACACCTTTTTACACACACAACAATTCTCTCTTCTTTATTCTTTGTGTGAACTCCTTAACATGAGTAGCTAATTTTATTATTGATTGAGGATGAATTCTAGTTCTTTTACACAGTTCACACTACATGATTTGAGTTTTGTTTTCAATTCTATCTTGAAGTTTTTCACATGATTATCGTTTGTTTTTACTAATAGGATTGTTTATACATTCATGGTTGATTGATAGACTCCTTAACATGAGTAGCTAATTTTATTATTGATTGAGGATGAGTTCCTATTTCTTAACATATGATTTGAGTTTTGTTTTCAATTCTATCTTGAAGTTTTTCACATGATTATCGTTTGTTTTTAATTAGAATATTTATGATTGATTGATAGATTGTTTAGGTGGCTAATAGGAATGTTTATTCATTCATTCATGATTGATAGATTGTTTAGAGTGCACGCTAAATTGATTTGTTAGTTTAATCTAAATCTAGTATAAGTTAGGGAATAAGTAATCGTTCTCGACACTTTACACAAGTAGAAAACACGAGACCTTGCGGAGGGATTCTTTGTTGTCTAGAATTTTTTTATTTCAGTGGAGAATTTTTAGTATTCACCATTTGATTGTGTGTAAAAACAACGCTAGAAAGTGGACCAAGCGAACCGAGTTTAACTACTAGTACTAAACCTAAATTCATAGATCTTAATGCATTCCGATTCCGATGGGAATTACATCTTGTAAGCGAATGAAAAACATAACTTAACTGATTCATTGTTTTGACTCAAACCAATTGGTGGTTCTTTTTGATGTGTAATTTGTTGGCCACAGAATAGAATTTGAATATGAACCTAATTTGCGCGATAACTAAAACAAGCACGACTTGTTAGCGATATTTAGTGTCGTAAATTTGCTAATTTTCAAATTATTGTATATTACGTTTGTTTTTCTTAGAAATGAATGAAAGGGATTTAACTACTAGGCTAATGCTATATAAGAGAACTTTTGAATATTTTTGGGGGATGAATCTTATAATCTTTTATCAAGTTTTGGAGAAGAGAACTCAAGAGAAGAAAAAGCTAGGTTTGGAGCTATTTCCATCACCGTAACTATTTCTTTACTATTTTTTCATAAAACTCATGGGTTTTGTTAGTACCATGAGAAGCAAACTCTTTTAGTGATTGGGGATGAATTCTAAGTTCTAGACATGATTTGAGTTATTATATAAATCTATTTTTGAAGTTCTTCACATGATTATTGATTTGTTTATACTAATTAGAATATTTAAGTGATTGATTGATAGATTGTTTAGGTGGCCAACCGAATGATTCCTACAAAAGTAGAGAACACAAGACCTTGCAGATTCTCAAAGATTGTGTGTATAAACAACACTAGAAAGTGGACCTTGAGCTAAAGCTAAACTATTAGATCAATCTATAATTCACAAAAGATAAAGCATTCAGGAGTGAGCTACTACTAGGTGGTTTAGAAATAGAATCATTGAGAGCTTCCGTTATAAGGAATTTGTGGGATAGCTTTGGTAATAATTATGATTAATAGTATTAATGGATGAATATAATAACTTGATCCTAAAACAAACCCCCCATTGTGACACTTTGACAACTAAATCTCCCCTCTTCGTGGGAACGATCCTTACTTCCATTATATTACCAAATTGTGTGGAAATAAGTAATTTAATTTGATTGGTGATAATCTGTGACTAATAACATGTGGATGAAAAACATAACTTGATTCATTGTTTTGCAACGAAGAATGATTCATTGATCTTGTCTCTCTTATTGATTTCAACTTTATCTTTTAATTGCTTTGTTTATTTTCTTTTGCTTTATACATCCCCCTTTTTGTGACAATTTTTACAACTAGAATCTCTTGCTCCTCGTGGGAACGAACTTGACTTCCATTATATTATTTTTAATTGAGTGGAAATAAGATATTAATTTGATTGCACCTACGACACGCATCAAATTTTGGCGCCACGGGGAGCAAATGGATGATTTTAGTTGTTTTTCTTTTTTCTTTTTGCTTTATTCTTGCTTTGTTAGATTCTATATCGTATCTAACTTAGTTTCGAGAATCTTATTTCAAAAACCGGTTTTCCATGTATGGTGGACAAGAGCAAGCATATTACAACAATCAATACAGCTTTTCAACCTCAACATTATGGCAACTTCCAACCATCCTTAGGATACAATCAAAACCAATCTTTTGGCTATGATCAATTTCCTACGAACCTTATGGATATTCTCATACATATCAACAACCTTATGACGGGTATGTAAGTGGACAATCACAAGGATGGGAGGATAGTTTTGTTTATCATCATAAATTCTCTAGTTTTGCATATAAGATGTCTGCCATGATTGGGGATCTTCAACAAAAGTTGCAAGAATCACCATAAGACCAAAGAACCCTATGTTTGGGAGGAACCACGTCGAGACTCGCATTGCTAAAGAACGAAGAGACATGGATCAATACAAGGAGGATAGGGATAAAGAAGAATTTTGCTATCAAAGAAATAACTATTCTAATGTGCCTATGGTGTGTAGTGAATATTTGATCGATGATTATGTTGGAAAAGGCCAAACTTTGGAGACTTTTGAAGACGCTAGTGTAGCTTACTCGAGCCTTGATCTTAATAATGATCAAGCACCTATTCAAAAGGTAGAGCTTGAGGAAGATGCAATTAGTGCTTGGAAAAAAATTCCTTAGGGAAAGATATGAGTCCGCGGAAGTGTATGAGCGTTGCAACAATGAGGAAGTTATTCCAACTCGGATCATAATAACGATCCTTCACCTATTCAAAAGGAGGAGATTGGGTGTGACTTACCTATTGTTATAAAAGGTGTAACACCCGCACAAGAAGATCTTACAATCTATACCGATGAGAATCACTTTAGTGAATGGCCTGATTCCGATGATGAGAATGTTGAAGAGATGATGCTAGAGGATGAAACCAAATTGATTGATTTTGTGGAAGACCCAATTGAACTTGCCAATGATTATAATGATGCCAAGACTTTGGTTAAGGTAGAAAACGACGAAGAATGGTTGCAAGGTTTAATAGAGGACCACAATATACAAGAGGTAAGTAATTCACATGAATTCTCTAAGGATGAAGAGGATTCCGCAAAACAAGAGATTGTGCAAGGTTTGTCTAACCCTTTTCCTATTGATTCTTCTCCTTTACCTCTTATTGGTTTGAATGTATGTGCTTCGAAAGTATTTTTGGATGATTTTGTTTCTAAATATCCACCATTGGAAACACTTGATGCTAACACCATGCAAGTTTGCCAAGAGGAATACGTGGAAGTTCCAAAATTCTATGTTCTTTATACACTTCCGAGTGTGGACGAGAATAAGTGTGGGGGAAATTTCTATCGAGCGATAATTTCATTATTATTTTCTTGTGCTAACATTTGTATGGAGTTATTGTTTGCAAAACAGGTATTATGGGTGGATCCTCAAATTTTCCGATTGTTAGTATATGGGGAGTGAATCTTACAAGAGCTAAGTCGGGCCGTCGACTTTAAAACAAGCGCTTAATGGGAGGCAACCCATAGGTTTTGTATTTCTTATCCTTTTGCTTTTTGTTATTTATTTTTCTTTTTCCTTATCATGTTAAAATTTCCCACCTTGAATTTACTAGGAAGATTCAATTACATTGAGGACAATGTAAGGTTTAAGTGTGGGGGAGTGGTTAAACATGTATTTAAAAAAAAAAAAAAAAAAGGTTTTACATAAAACCTCCAACTTTTAAGATTTTAGAGTCACTAGCATACTTCTAGGTATGTTTACATAGAGATTCTGACCGACATAATTGAACTTGGAAATGTTAGGGAACTACATTCGGATTTCTTGCTTGTTTGAGTGTTAAATAATGGATTTAATCATGCCGGTGATGCGAATTTGGTGCATGGAGAAATGCATTATTAGAGTTGCTGATCAATCATTAGTGGAGACTACCCGTATTCATATCATGTGAGGCACCGACCAGAAATTTTTCCATCTAACTAAAGAGCTTTCTTTTGAGTGTGTGTCACCCTACGTAAATTCCGGGTAGAATGGTGAGCTACCCAACCTCCCACCAATAGAAGCACTACTCTTTGATCTCTTGAGTGCTAATTTTGTCAATCATAAGGGTGACGTGTATAGATGAAAGCCTCCTTCTTGTAGTTCGATTTGCAGTTAACACCATTCTCTCTCGCAACAACAACGGATCCATAGAAACACTCTCATCATCAACAAGGAGCGACATCAAAATCTACAAAGAAAGTTGAAGAAGTTTAAGGTTTACAAGCAACGGAACGAGAAAAAGAGCAAATTTCAAATACAAGTAAAGCAACATACAAATGAGCGGATTTTACATATATGTTGAAGACTTACATTACAATGAGGTAATTTTATATCCAAGTATGAAGACTTATTTATAAAAGCAAAGAAAATCAAAAGGTGAGAATTTTTGAAGTTTATGATTTCAAGACGATACAAGTTGTGAAGAATCAAGCGGTAAAATACTTCTCCCACGGCCATGGTTTATTTTGTATTTAATTTCTCTTGTTTCAAAAAAAAAAAAAAAAAAAAATTGAAAAAAGAAAAGAAAAAAAAAACAAGAGAAATATTTGTTTTATTTATTTAATAAGCCGTGGGGAAGGAAAATCTATAAGGAAGTTTCAAGCGACAAGGATTTAAGGTAAAAAGAGTTATAAATTGTTAAGGATTTATGAAATTCAAGAGTTTATCACCAATAGTTGAAACCGAAGACGAAGACCAAGAAGACAAAGACGAGGAGCGGAAGACGTTTCTATTGGATGCCGTGAGAGTGGTGTTATCATAATTGGCGATCGGATGTGAAGGTGAGTAAGTAATCTCATCCTCGATAATAATGGTTGATTTCCTTTCGTAGAGATCGTCCGAAAAATGGTTTTTCAAAATGTTAAAAGATGTGGTTTTTTAAAAATATTTCGGAAGTTGTCCTTCCCACCATTCAACGTGTCGCAGGATTTATCTCTTCATTCCTACCGCACACATGTGAGACCCATAAAAAGCTATCTTTTTGAGTGCAATTATCATAAAATCCTTTTGGTGAGGCGTAAGTCGAGGCGAAATGCTTATTGATCGTTTCTCAAACACGCGTTCTCTCATTATGGTGTGGTTATTTCTCACTCAACATTTAAGAATGAGAATATGTTCTTTAGTATTTCTAACTTCTTATTACCAGCATGCAGAAACTCTATGTCCTCATAGCTCTTTGGATGCTTGGGACGCTTGAACACTTTGAAGTTGTGAGTTTTTATTTTGATTTGCTCGAGGACTAGCAAAGTCTAAGTGTGGGGGAATTTGATAGGGTGTAGAATACATCCTATTTACTATCTATTGTTTATGCTTTCTTTGTTATTTTTCTTGTAAATTATGTATTTTACGCTTGTTTTGAGTTTTGTAGCTACTTTGGAGTCACACAGAGGAAAAGAAGAAGAAATTACACTATTTGAGCCAAAAGGGCAAAATTGTCATTTCATGGGCGAACACTATCTGAAGCCCAACCAAGGTAAAGGGGCAACTCTTTTGGGAGGATTACTAGACGCAGTCCAGATGAGGTTAAGGGGCTGCCATCAGGTTAGCCCTTATCAAAGGGACCAGACACTGAATAACCCCCCAACCCTAAAATCGAGAAGAGTTATCTTCTCCCAATCATTTTCATTCATCCCATTAACAGAAATTGAGAAAGAAAAGGGAGACAGCGGTCGAGAGAAATTAAAGGTTCTTGTAAGAGATTCAGGGACTCAGTAGAAAGCTTAATGGAAGATTTGTATGGAGAAGAAGAAGAAGTTGCTCGATCTGTGATGAACAAACTTAAGGTCGTGTATTTGAAGAACAAAAGGGGATCTGCTGTGATGAGATGAAGAAGAAGATGCAGAGAAGATGGGTTTCGGTTGAGAAGAACAGAGCTCGATGCTGCTGCTTTGGGTTAGCTACAAATTCGAAATCGATGTGTGAACAGAGAAGAAGAAATTGAAATTGGAAGTTAGGGTTTGCTGTCTCTGTGAACAAGATGAAGATGGAGATGCTGCTATGTCGAGATTGGTGGTTCGAAGTGATAAGAGAAGTGGGTTTGTCTCAGGAACTGCAGTTGAAGGTGTTGTTGATTTCTGTTGAATGGATGAATCAGGGTTTGAAGAATTGATGACTCTGTGATGTCGAGAAGATGGAATTGATGAATTGAAAAAAATGGGTTTTACTGTGATGGAGAAATTGAACCGAGAACGGGTTTGAATCTGAAACTACAACAGACGAAGAAAGAGATGGAGATTAAATGGGTTCAGTTTTGAGAAGAAATTGCAGATGAAGGTGGTTGAAATAGCTGATAATGGGTTCGATCTGTAAGATGGGTGAGTTTTGTTGTGATTGAAGGTTGAATCTAACAGAGAATACATAAGGCTGCTGCTGTGAGGCTCGATATTCAGAGATGGGTTTTGAGAGAAGAAGAACTCAGCCGATGCTGTTGATTTTCATGGGAATGAGGCTGAGTTGCTGGTGAATCGGGAGCAGAGTGAAGCTGATGGTATAGAGAAAGTTAGGAATGGCAATGGTGGATGGGTTCAAGCTCGAGTGCAGGAATGGATTAATGGGACTGTGAGAGACTCGAGTTATTTGTTGCTGAGAAGATTGAGTCGATGGCAATTGCCAGTGAAGCTGGTGATGGTTGTGGTAGCAGGGAATTAAGATGGAGGATCTGAAGCTGTTACAGAGTTGGTGGTTGAATGCGGATATGTTGGTGCTGACTTGAGTAAATACAGCTGAAGCTTTGTTGCAAGAATGGAAGAATTTCTTAGATGTATGTGTAGGATTCTTAACAGGAGAAGACACTAAAGAGAGGCCTGAACTTGGCCGGGAAGTCCTAAAATAGCCGAAACTCCTACGGCTCTCCATTCCGGCGAGTCAACTCAGACCGGCAATGAACCGATCCAGCTCAGTGACTAAGATCTACTTAGACAATTCAGACTCTGCTGACTCAGCTGACTCCTCCTTCCCTTGACCCTGTTGACTAACGGTTGACCCGTTTGACCGTTAGTCCTAACGGTGGACTGACGGAATATTCCGTCGAATATACCAGTGACGGCGAAGAATTCAAGTGACCGGCGGTGACTATTCTTACCGGATTCCGGCCAAATTCCGGCCATAATACCAACTTTCCGGCGACCAAAATTACAGATTTTTGTATGGATTTTTCTCATGGGTGTGAAGACTTGGACTTGAATTGGATGGAGAATTTGGCTCAAATTTGGAAAGAGAAGATGGAAGATGAAAAAGACTTGAATTTGGAAATTGAATTGCTAAAGGAAAAGGGTTCTATTCCTTGGAAGATTTGGAGAATATTGAAGCCTATAAATAGAGAAGTTCTCTATATCTTTTACACACCTTTTTACACACACAACAATTCTCTCTTCTTTATTCTTTGTGTGAACTCCTTAACATGAGTAGCTAATTTTATTATTGATTGAGGATGAATTCCTAGTTCTTAATACATGATTTGAGTTTTGTTTCAATTCTATCTTGAAGTTTTTTCACATGATTATCGTTTGTTTTTACTAATAGGAATGTTTATTCATTCATGATTGATTGATAGATTGTTTAGAGTGCACGCTAAATTGATTTGTTAGTTTAATCTAAATCTAGTATAAGTTAGGAATAAGTAATCGTTCTCGACACTTTACACAAGTAGAAAACACGAGACCTTGCGGAGGGATTCCGTGGAGCGATTGTGTGTAAAAACAACGCTAGAAAGTGGACCAAGCGAACCGAGTTTAACTACTAGTACTAAACCTAAATTCATAGATCTTAATGCATTCGGGGAATTACATCTTGTAAGCGAACCTCAAGGTGGTTCTTTTGAATAGAATCTGATAACTAAGTGGACTTGTTACTCAGTGAAATAAGGGATTTTGGGGCTAGCTAAGCGAACCTGCTATCCTACGGTTGGTGATAATCTGTGACTAATAACATGTGGATGAAAAACATAACTTGATTCATTGTTTTGCAACGAAGAATGATTCCTTGATCTTGTCTCTCTTATTGATTTCAACTTTATCTTTTAATTGCTTTGTTTATTTTCTTTTGCTTTATACATCCCCCTTTTTGTGACAATTTTTACAACTAGAATCTCTTGCTCCTCGTGGGAACGAACTTGACTTCCATTATATTATTTTTAATTGAGTGGAAATAAGATATTAATTTGATTGCACCTACGACATGCATCAATTTTCAACCTAAGCTTATGACTTAGGTTGGACGACCGAGGGTCTCTTCTAAGGAGTCAGCATATGATCAAGGCGCCGAGGTACACGGTTGAGCCAAGAGTGCCTAGGGCATTTGAAGTGTCTCGGCCATTCTTGGCAAGTCTTGGCGTATGCTGCACTCGGCCCGAAGAATACTCCACTTAGGGTGCAGTCTCGTAACCATAAGCCCTATAGGTAAAAGGGATAAGAGGCTGCGAAAACAACTGGTTGTTGTTAAGACCGGATGGGAGGAGCTAGTCTTGTATGGCCGATGTACGCCTTCTTGAGGGGGCAACCAGGGAGATGATAAGGGCGGCACCCTCCATTAGGGAGCTGATAAGTGTCTTAAGACGCAAATGTCATGAGACTTTATTTTCGCAAGAAAATTTAGGCTTGTCATATTTGTGCGACAATCCTAAAGAGGCAATAATACAAAAGACAAAGATAAGACGAGATCAATGGGTCAGTACATGAAAATGTAAGGACGTCTTGCGATTTCGTCGCAAGACTACAATGTCATGGGGCTTTATTTTCGCAAGGATTTTTAGGCCTACCATATTATCGCATCAACATTGTCTTGCAGAGGCAACAATACTAAAGAAATGATAAGGCAAGATCAATGGGTCATTACATGAAAGTGTAAAGACGTCCTGCGATTTTGTTGCAATGACAAGAGGTGGCACAGTAAGACCTTTAACTAGGAAGGCAAAATAAGGCCACACAAGAGAAAAAGAAAAAGTGAGATCTTGGAAACAACCAAGAAAAACTTGCTTGCGAGAGTTCAGTAGCAACAGTTGCGAGACTGAGGCATGTTACCATTTAAAAGTTATTTGCTTAATCTTTCATTTGAAAACAAATAACAGAGGCAAGTATGGGAATGAATAGATTAAGAACATGTTATTTATTTTCATATGATAGACTTACGCACTCATAGTATGAAAAAGATTGATAATATATTGATTAACTATATTGCAAAAAAGAATTGCTCTTTTAACATGTACAGAAAGGAACAACAAAAGTAGAGCTTGTATTTGAAGATCCAAGAAACTCGCAGCAAAAGATTACAAAAGTAGAAGGTTAAAAGAATAAATGTACAAATATTACAAAAAGAGAAAGAATAAAACGGAGCTATTTTTTGTTTGGTTCTTCTTCTCCATCAGATCCTTCTACTTCATCATCTTCATCAGATTCTTCTTCTTCGCTAGCATCGCTGTCAGAGATATCCAAAGAAGTCATATTTTCAGGGATTTCGTCAAGGAGACAAGGGTATGAAGAATGAGGAATGCTGTTGTCATCGCAGACTGTCTTAATAATATGATTGCGAAAGAGAACAACATCATTTTTTAAATTCGCTACAGTAATTTGTAGCTTCTTCTTTAACTTGGAATATTTATCATTTCGAAGAGAGAAGTCCTTTGCGAGTTGTTCTTTCTCAGATTCAAGTTCTTCAATTCTTTTGCGAAGTCTCTCTTCAGCCTCTGCGAACATATGACGATGAATCAGCAACTTAATGACAGCTTCATAAAAAACAAACAATTAAATAAATAAGAATGATCAACAACCTTCTCTGTCAGAAATCATATCCCTAATCAAGGCCGTATGCTCAGCTTGAAGGCTAACGTTAACACCTAAATTATTTCTGGCGTCATCTAGAACCTTTGCATCCCAAGCGAATTCATCGTCATTGTTTATGAGAAGAAGGGAGCGAATTTGATTCTCTCTTTCGCTAAGTATAGCATTTTAGCGGATGGATTCATCCCGTTCAACTTGAACTTCAAGAAGAGTTTTTTGGAATTTCGCTAATGCTTGGGCACCTTGATTAGCGATGCGATCTTTGTCATCTATAAGATCATTAATTTTCTTTCTTAAAGTATTAACTTTCTCTTGGGAACTAAGATACAAACGTTTAAGTTAGTTGGCTAAACCCAAACTAGATCTATGATCAATTTCTAAGAGGCGAAATCTGGATTGAAGAGAGGAAGAGATTTAATTTTGTTATTTGAAAAATTATTTAAAGAATCGTTGAGGTGAGCAAGAAGAGCATCATTATCCATAGGTTCAGGAAATGAGTGAAGAAGAATGGCTTCATCAGAAAGGTTATAAACGTCTGCGAAAATGATAAGTTATATAAGGAAAAATAATGAGAGAACAAAACAAAGGAAAATGGAAGAGTCTCATACCATAAAGTTGTTGATTGGCACTTTGAAGACTGGATATCTTATTCTTCTGAGTGGAAGAATCAACTTCCAGTTGTTTGGCCTTCTCGCGAAGAATAGCAGTTTCACTTTCAAATTCTTTATTTCTCTTGCGAAGTGCAACAACTTCAGCTTCAGTTTCCAATTCTTCATTCTTCTTGAGAAGTTGAAAATTATTCTTTTCAAGAATGTTGCGCCTTTTCTCAAGATCTGAGGCAACAACAAAGGAAGCTCTCCCGGACTATAAAGGAAAGTAAAGAAATTATCAAGATATGATTTAAAATTGAAATTATGAAGAGATAAGAGAATAAAGATGTACCAAGACACCAAGTGCATTTAGGAAGCTGGGAGTTACTGATCTGGAGACCCCATGAAGAGAATCATCACCTTTTAGTAGGGGAGCATCACAGATACTTGTGAGAGCTTCGCATGTACTAGAAAGACGATCATCTCCAATTCCTTGCATGGAGTCAGAGAAGATGCTAGACATCTTGCGCCATAGAAGATTCAGGTGGTTAATTGCTGGAGGATTCTCCTTGAGAGAGATATCAACATCATCATTATCTTCACTCGAATTTTCACTGATATTTGGAGTAAGCCAAGTAGTGCAAGAGGATTTATGCCGGATTAGGCTGTCGGTCTTCTGAAACCGACAAGCCATGTTTGAGCTAGTTAGCCCTTAACGGGAACGGCTGGGTGCATTTAGCTTTTCTAGCTATTACCTAACCCTAGCTTTCAAGGAAAACGTTTTTCTCATTCATGGTCTCAAACTCTGAGGAGATAGAGTGCGGCTGGTGGAAGAAAAGGAGACCATGGCTGTCTGAAGCCATTTTCATCTGAAATCGAGCGATGCGGAAATCTAGAGAGGTGATATTGATGAAGTGATGATGGAATTGAAGGAAGACAGACGATGATTGTCATGGGTTTTCAGAGATTTGAAATTGAAGGAGAAATTGCACAGACTGATGATGAAGAATAGGAGAAGCTACAAAGATTGTTGGTAATTCAATTTTGAGATGAATTTAGGGTTCTTAAATTTGTAGTTCGTTCTTGGGTTGAAGTTCAGGTGATGATCACAGAAAATAGATAGTGGATTTTGGTTTCGGGAGAGACTCTAATTCAAGAGAAAATGTGAAGAATCTGTGATGAATTAGAGATGGGTTTTAGTCTGATTTCAGTATGGAGGTGAATTTGTCTGTAGTTCTGCTAACGATTTAAGTTTGAAGTAGAGTTTGTGCCGAAATTAGGGTATGGATTTAAATGGGTTTATGGAAGCTGTTATCAGGTTGGCAGGATAAGGCAGATGATGGTGTTGTGGGTATTGTTAGCAGCTGGTATTGCATCACAGGTGATGTTGGCTGTGTTTGAAATAGAATCAATGATGTTGGAGCTGTACAAGGGATGTGCTCGTGAAGTTGTGCAGATACTGGTGCTACTGATTAGATTGAATTCGATTGGTTGGCTGTGCTATGGAGTTGCAGGTGGTATGATTCGGAGTCTGCATTTGATGTTAAGGAGAAGCTGTGTTGCTCCATCCATGAAGCCGAGATGGAACTGGTGGTGTGATATGGAGAGTGGTGGACTGAAATGGGTGGTTGCAATGCGGGTCTCTAGCAATGTTTAAAGTGCAGGAGACTTGGCTAGACAAAGGGTGGACAGACAAAATGAACTCGAGTCGTTGGTTTTTAAAGCTGTTATTCATAATTGGTTGCAAATGGTATTGCAGGCAGTGTTTCTGAATGTTATGGCAGAACTGGAGAAGTGTATGCAATTGGCTATGCTGAGAAGAGGTTGCAGTGTTGCAGTTAAGTAGATGCAGCCAAGTAAGGCAGTGAAGCTGAGTTGGTGCTGGGTGAATGAATTAAGGAAGTCGCTGGTTTTGTTTCGACGGGAGTTATGAAGATGAAGTTTGGGTTTGCGGTGGAATGGATGTTTTCAATCAAATGATGCAATGAACCGAAATTGAGTTGGTTTGATGGTAGGCTAGCCGGTGTTGGTAATAAAATCAAGCTAATTGAAAGAAGCATCATGGCATGGTGGTAATGGAATTGCCACACTTGGAGGAATAAGCGGCCTGTTATGGATGGGGCTTAATCTGCGATGCTCAATGATGGTGCAGCACAGCTTAGGGCGTGCAAAATGGCTTTGGCCTGACAAGTCTGACCCGGTTGGACTCAGTGATTTTGACTGAGTTGACCAAGTTGACTCGTTGACCGGTGACCGGGCGGACTTTGCCGGTCACCTGAGATACTTTCCGGTCACTCCTCCGGCCATTTTCCGGCCACAATACCAGTTTTCCGGCGACCTCTTTTGGGACATATTTTCACATGGGTTTTCCTCACACATGGGCTTGGTGGACTTCTATCTATTGGACCTTTGGGGCTTGACCTAATTTTGGAACAAGAAGAGCTATAAAGGAGAAAGTTTCTACAACTTTGATATCACATATTTTTCTACTTGGAGTTTTTGTAGAAAAGCGGCTATTTTACTAGGGTTTGCTTATGTTCATCTTCTTTTCAATTAATATTTTTATGATGAACTCCATAGCTATGAGTAGCTAAACACATATTATTGGTTATGGGATAAAGTGGATTTCACAACATGTTATATGATTCAATGAATTAGTTTTGTCTCAATACTTTATTGTTTGTGATTCATTGTTAATATTGATATATGATTTGAATACTTGTTAGGTTGAGTCCGGAATCAATCCGATTTGCATTCATCTCTATTGCTAGATTAGGGTTTTCAATACGAAATAGTTGTTTATCCCTGATTCTAAGTAGCATATTGTGGTTATTACTTGTAGTGATACATTTTTATACTCACATATGAATCATAACCTTGGTTAAATTGAATTAGTGCTTTTACACGTTTGATTGCCTTGATTAGTCTTATTCCTTAGAACTTATTGCTTTTAGGGAGTTAAATCTAATTGTGCTTTTACACTTTAGGTTGCTTTCTAGGAAGAATTCACATATGCATCTTTTAATGTGGTTGTGATGAAATCAGGGAATTAGCGGGATATACTTGCGATCAAGGTATCCTAAGACTTATAGTAAATGAGAGATTAAAATACCAATTCTAATCATTGATGAAAATACATGTTTGTGAATGATACTATCCCGTGACCAATATCTTCTCCTTATTTATTATTCGAATTATTTACTTTGCTTTCAATTACTTTTATAGCTTAGATAAAACAAAATTCCCCCTTGGTTACCTTAGAAACTGAAAATCGCATAACAACAATTGCCTCTCTGTGGAAACGAACTCTTCCTTACCTTGTACTTCATTTATATTTAGTGAGTAAGAAAGTGAAATTATTTTTGACGCTTACGACAGTGATCAGCAGTAGACTTCTCCTTGCGAAGAGGACCCTTACCCTTGCCTTTGGTCTTCACAATCTCGGAATTTTCCTCTTCTCCAACAACTTCAGCACCAACCTTCGCACACGAATGAAGATAAGAAACAGAGGCAACAATATTGTTAAAAAATAATAAAGAAGAGTATTTCTTACTTAATTCGTGATCGAAAGGAGTGCTGCTAGGGTACTCGCCTTAGCATTTCTTTTATAATTCCTCCTCAACTTGATAATCTGAAAATTTCGCAACGTTAGTAGGTATAAAAAGGAGAGAAGATTTCAAATTGAGCGAAATTTAGGAAGCAAACTGTTTATGGGTGAAAACTATTTCTGCTGGTTTTGGTAATTTGAGGTGTGTGGATGAGAAATGAGTCTAAACCTTAAACAAATGCACTACATGGGAGTGCTTGTAGATTCGAGAAATCAATCTATGCAAGTCCGGCCTAAACCAAGAAATGGCCGTTCCAGACTTGTTTCGGTCACAAAGTGAAGGAGATGGGGTTGATCTCAGGGGAGGGAAGCGAAGAAGGTGTTGAGATTGTGAAGGTGTTGGCTATGTATGACTTGTATCGTAAAGCCGAATCGGCTTGCAGGATGTAAGCTATCGCCCGGTGTTTGAATACAATTGTATCAACACTTGCCTCGTTGTCTTGACTTGCCTTGTTGTTTTGGAAATAGGGAGGAGAACCTATTTATACAAGTCATTTGAGCCTTATTCACGTCTCTCGTGGGAAGTGGAGGAAGTGGAGTGATGGAGTAGTGGAGTTGTGTGTTAGTGTTACACGACCAGTCTTGCCCACTTCTCCTGTCACCTTTAACCGTCCATGACTTCCTGACACATTCTTGTGATGGCGCGTTACACGCTGCACGCTGTAAACCGTCAGTCTAATACCCCAGTATGTATCCCCCAATTTGTGACATGATTGATGTCTCGAGTGTGTGGATCGTGGGACCCACAGAAAGTAGCATGTAATGCTAGACTAAATAACTAAGTTATTTAGGAAGTCGATACTTGTGAAGTATCGTGTGTATTCTATGCAGGTACTACATCGAGTATATTCAGCATGTATGAAACATCGTTGTTTTAAGGCTTAACGGAGTAAGTCACGGATTTAAGCGTCTTAAAATAGCATCATGCCCAGCCATCTTCGAGTGATCGTTTGGAGGCTATACAGGCAAGCCCTGATTTGGCCGATCACCTCATGTGGAAGAGTGGTGGACGGTGATCGTGGTGATGCTTGCTGGTCTCTTAAATCCTAACCAGGGCTGCTTGACCAAGTCAGAGTTGACGGACGAGATGATCCGTGACGCTCATCTCGCGACCGTTGATGAAGTTTTAGGGTTTTGAAGAGGTGCGCAAGCATCACTCTTCAGCTTGGTCGAAACCAAGCATGGGAGGTGTTTTGGAAAGGACCGACCGGGCATGCGTGTAGACGGCATGCCGGTGTACACGTTCGTATATCACTGTCCCATGAAGGTGCGATCTAGGCCACTCAATTTGACCGGCAAAGAGGAGCGGTTGAGATCGATTTGCAACAGAAATCCCATGCTGCGGAGGAGTTGGAAACCGCGCACCATGCCTACTTTGGGCGTGCGTTTCGAGACATCTGGCCATGGTTGGCCTTGGTCGATTGGTCATGTGTGTAGGTGGGCCCATGATGATCATGTTGACATGCTCAGGAACTTTTAAGTACATCTACACCCTCCGTCCAAGCTTGCGAAGATGGACGCTCGTGATCGATTAGAGACACATGTAACATGCCGCAAACCCTAATTAGGGTTTTGGATCGGTCGTGTGTACACGACTTCAACCTAACGGTTTGGAAAGCTATTCTCCTCCTTTGGGAAGGCCGACCATGTGGGGCCCACATTGGGCCGGTGGTGATCACGCCAATACCTGTCTGATGGCTAGGGGTCTGATCTAATCCATCCAAACATGCGGTGAAGTTGGATGGTCGAGATCGATTTGATACCCTTAGTGGAATTTCCTACGACCCTTAAAGCATCACGCCGGCCAAAATTTGGGTAAGCATTTGCTCCTTCCTGGCTAGGTCGTGTGATGGTCGGCTATGCAGGTAGAAAGCGGGCCCGCCGGTGTTCATAACGGTGCTTGTACGAACGGGAATGGGGCGATCCGCGCCGTCAAATCGCGCCGGCGAAGATGAACGGACGTGATGGATTTGAGACTGCCGTAGGAAGCCTTTGTTCGTACGAGCTCCTCCAAGCCGCTCCATACCAGCCTGGACCTCCAACTCCGTGCCGGTGTTTGGTGGTTGTTTGGGGCGTGACTTGTACTTGACCGGCCATGGCAATAAGGGGCCTCTTTGGTGGTCATTCTTTGTGGTTGTCTGAACTCGCTAGGGTTCGTCTAGGCTGGTTAAATCGTGCGGCCAACTTGCATGGTCATGATTGTTTCTGAGACTGATATGGACAGTCCAGATTCAAAATATGCTCAATCGGGCTAGTATAACACACCGAGAGTTGTAGCCTGTAAGGGTATTTCGTACATGTTTCATTATTAATGCTTGGAGGTTCGTGTTGCTCTGTTGAGAACAACACTCAGTCGTCACGCCGCACCGGTAATAAGTACAAGAAATACAAGGCTGGTCATGCATTAATTAATAATGCTGTAAATTCACACGGTATATGGGATTGTTGCTACATGCTCCAACCTGGATGAATTTTGTGTATTTAATTCACAGAATACTGGGATTGTTGTCACATGCTCCATTCTAGGTGAATTAGTAAAGTGAAGAAGTATTCATCACTCATTAATGGCTTTATCTTTTGCAAGATGTTAGCTCATAATTTTGGCTTTTACAATTTTAGCCTTAAATGAAAATCCACCATCAACATTAAGTCCCATGCCTAGTACGTAATGGTTACACCATTGTGGGGGTAGGCATGAGATGGTGACAGTTAAAGACAAAGCTTATGAGACAAAGTTAGATGTTACCAGGAGAGACGGGTCATCCTGTCCTTGGAGCATGTCACGTTCAAGAGGCGTCCAGGCGAGTGTTCCCCTAACATGATGTTGGTCTTGCATGCTTCGATGGACTTTTACGCCTATTTTGTTCGTGGGGCTACTGCACCTATTTGATCGAACGTGGGCTTGATGTGCCTGTTTTGGTTAATCGTGGGTCCGCTGCGTCTGCTTGATCGAACGTGGGACCCGATGTAAGCATGCTTGATTCTAACATGGGCAGATGTGCATGCTTCGATCAAACACGGGACCACCGTGTACATGTTTCAAACGTCGGCCATGTCCCGTGCCTACTTTGACCGTACAGTTGATGTACTTGCTTGAGTGTCATCTTGCTACTTCGACCAAACACCGACCCAGCTAGCTTGACTAAACACCGGACTTGATGCTTTGACCAAACACCGGCCTTGCTTTTGTGCTCAAATATAAATATGGGTCCTGTAGAAAGCGTTGAAGCAGCTTCTGGAGCAGGCCCGGGAGAGCGTTGAAGTGTTGGAGCTGAAACACCTTCTTCTGGAGAGAGAGCTTTGATTGGGGACGGCTGTGTATGCCTTGGACCAATCTAGGGCTGGGATCAAGTGGTACCCGCCGCGTGCCCGATCGAACGTCGACCACCAGAGTTTGACCGAAAACCGCCTGCTGCGTGCGCCCGTTTTATTCGAATACCAGCCTTGTGACTTTGATCAATACCGGACTTGAAACTTGAGCAATACCAGACTTGTGACTTGATCAATACCGGACTTGTGACTTGATCAACACCGGACTTGAAACTTGAGCAATACATGACTTGTGACTTGATCAATACCGGTCTTGTGACTTGATCAACACCGGACTTGAAACTTGAGCAATACACCAGACTTGAAACTTGAGCAATACCGGACTTGTGACTTGATCAATACCGGTCTTGTGACTTGATCAACACCGGACTTGAAACTTGAGCAATACCGAACTTGTGACTCGATCAACACCGGACTTGAAACTTGAACAATACCAGACTTGTGACTTGATCAATACCATACTTGTGACTTGATCAACACCGGACTTGAAACTTGAGCAATACCGGACTTGTGACTTGATCAACACCGGACTTGAAACTTGTGCAATACCGGACTTTTGACTTGATCAATACCGGACTTGTGACTTGATCAATGATGAGTGCCAAATATTGCATATTTCTACATCTTTTTATTGACATTTAACTCATCTTTTGTGCTCAGAAATCATATATTATCCCAAATTCTGTATTTTCTCTGTTTTCAAGAATAAATACTTGTACTAATTAATTTTGTGTTTTTAGGTAGTAAATAAAGCTCGGAGAAATTAAGGAGCCAAAAGAGCGAGAAAATTAGAGACGTGCGCGCATCGGTTTGCAACCCAACAAGTAGCAACCCATTTGCAAAGACATGGGCTTGAGCAATCCAAGACCCGACCCACAACCCGGATCCAAGTCCGTCCTATCCTGAGCCGTGAGATCTCGCCCATCTGCATCCAACGGTCGTTGCGTCCCTCACATCATCACTCGATGCATCCGCCCAACACCACAGCCACCTATACCTTCTTCCTATCGACCCAACCAAACCAAACACTCCCTTCACTTTCTCTTTTCTTTCTCCCCCGACAAAACCAGAGAAACCCATTTCTCTTCCCTTCTTCCCCGACCAGATGCAGAACCACCATCACCATCTCCTTCTCCCGACACCACAGCCACCAACACAACCACCAGTACATCCTCCTTCGCCACCTCCTAGTTTCTCTCTATCTCTTTCATAGCTTCTTCACCCTAGAAGCTAAGGTTGAGATAGAAATAGTTAGGGTTAGGGTTTCATCAACAGCAGGAGGAACATCAAATTAATGGAGTTCAGAGCCGAAACCGAAGAGGGAACATGTCAGGGTTTTCATTAATGGCAAATTTGAGTGATTGGTAGGTATAAATTCAAGTGTTCTTCATGTGAGAGAAAAACAATCATTTTTTAGGGTTTTATTTTGTAACTTAATTTTGAATCCTGTTTAGCAATTGCATGATGTTTTAATTCAATCACTAGGGTGTAGATGAAACTCTTTGATTTATTATGAAGTTAATTAGATTCTCAACTTGTTCTTATTGTGTGTATTGCTTAGGAATATAGTTAGATATTGAACTAAATTTACTTGTGATCAATGGTACTGTAAGAAGACCATTGATACTAGGAGTAAGTGAGGGGAGTTAGCTAGACAAATATCCATCTGAGGCCTTCAAGGGAAGGCATAAGAACAAAGTGAGACTTTGTATTACCTTAGCATAGGATCAGAGGGTGGAATCGATCATCCTAGTAACTTTCCCAACTGTTTACAACACCTAGTGACTACTTGTTGCCTTAGTTTACAAACACAACTCCATTCAATCGTATCGACACCCAACAACCCATATTTGTGTTACTCTCCCTTAGAAATCAGTTTAGTGAAGCTTGAGATCAACCTTACACACCCCATCTCCCTGAGGATCGACCTTTACTTGCCCTTCCTCCAATAGGCACTGTGCACTTGCAGTTACACTGTAGGCAAAACACTTTTCTCAGCCTACCAAGTTTTTGCCGCCGCTGCCGGGGATTTGGTAGTGTTGCTGTGTTGATTACTTGCTTTCTTCACTGGTTTTCATTCTAGTTTTGTATATATGTGTTAGAATTTCCTTTGTTTGCAACCATTGATTAGTGTAACTTAGCTGTAATTTTTTTTTTGTACATTTCTGCATCTTTTATTGCATTCTGTTACATTCTGTTATTGCATTGTTACATTGTTACATCTGTTAGATTTTCTTTTATTCTTGTTAGCTTCTTCTATCTCATGCTCTGTACCAGCATAACTCATCAGTAGCTTACATTCACAAGCTCTGCATCTTTGCATCACTATCATCATCATCATGTAGTTTAATATTAGTTCTGTGTTTTGTTTAGCTTCTTTTGTTATCTTTTGTTATCTTTTGTTTTTCAATTTGTAGCTTCCTACCACATGTCTTTATAATCTGCATTCTAGTCTTCATTATTAGTGAGTTTACTTTGCATCATCAGCCCTGTACCTTAGCAATACTCTCTGTCTTCGCAATAAATTGCAAATTTCTGGGCACTGAGTAATCAGGTACCTTCTATATTGTTGTTTGCCTGATTTGGCACTTCGTGTGCTTAATTTCAAGAGTTAACTTTTGTGGCATTATTTCCCAATCTTCATTTTGCAGAATCCCTGTTCTGAAATTTCAGTATTGATGTTTTGATGTTCTTGCTTCAACTGTGCAATTTTGGAAACTAATACCTTCCCTGTTGAGTAGCCCAGGTACCTGAAACCTCTGCTGATCAAACCCAAGGAGGAGAAGACAAAGGAGCGCAGGACTGTTGTGGAAGTGCCTAAACCCAGTTTTATACTGGAGGTATTGTACTCTAAAACTCAATTTCTGCCCTGAATGGTTATCGTGAATGTGGAATGATACGTACTGATGTTAGTTCACCCTGATATGCACAAACATGATTCTGTGATGCATGAGTGCAATGAGTACCTTGCTGAAACTATGAGTCTCACTGAGTAGCATTGAAAGTTGAACTTTTTGATGAAATGAATACCATGTATGCTCACTGAACCTTGATATCCACAAGCATAATCCCGTGACATATGAGTGATAATTTCTACCTGTTGAGAACTGCATGAATGCTTGCTGACCTAACAAGCATATGGTATTTATGTGTATATAGCTGCCATGTCACATTTGTGTATGAGCTGCGAATTTGAGGTTAGCTAAACTTGTTATTGACCTGAGCATTGCTGAAATTTAGCTGAGCATCATTGTATGTGCATCTGTAGGTCTTGTTCACCTGATGAACTAACTGACCTGGTACCTTTGCATGATAAGCTAGATATTTTGCTGAGCATTGCTCAACCCTGCAATATCTGAAACCTGTGCTTGTGTGTAACCTGAGCATAACCTGTGAAAATTGAAGTCAACTGAACTAGTTGCCTGTTCACTGTGACCTCTTGGCTTCAACAAATCCTGTGCTCAGCTCCAGCCCCTGAAGCTGTTGAGATTGAGCTGTAACTTGGTTAACCAAGTTAGCTGATAGCCCAATTTGACATCAACTGGGCTGTTTGATATCGACTTAGTTGGTTGAACCATCAATTGACCCTGTTGATCCATATTCCTTGCATTTTTGGTGCATAAATGCGTGAAAATTGGGGCCAACCAACTTGTGGATACCCCCGTCAACCAAACCTGTTAATACTATGTACCATGCCAAGTGTGTTGTGAGAGTGCTGAATCTTTGTATCTGAGTAGTTGGGTGATCTATTGCCTGACTAAACATTGCTCAAACCCTGCAACTCTTGGATCCATGCTCATTCCTCTGTGATATTATAGCCATATTTGTTGATTGTGCTTGGCCCTAAAATAGTTGCTGTGATCACAACACCCCTGGTAATATCTGCATATCTGTTACATCTGTGAATCTATCCATCTGTTGCATTTGTGCATCTGTGAACCAATATCTGCAATTTGTGTGTGGCCCTGTGGTGCTTGAATGAGTGTTGAATAACTGAATTTGTATGAGCAGTAGCTAGTTGTATTTCACATACAAGCCCCGCACGTGCTTCACCTTGAGTAAGCATAACCCTATCTACCCTGTGCACCTTACACGATTTCTACTTTCCTTGTGCACCTGCCAACCTGTGCTGTGCATAAGCTATCCTGTGCATGAGCTGTGCTGCGCTTAATCTGTGCTGAAATCCACATAACCTGTGCTGTGCACTTATAGCAACAACCAACACTTCTGTGTGCTTGAATTCCAAGGACTGGTGTTTTATTGGTGTGTCATTTTTGCTTCTCTGTGTTGAAAGTGATTGGATGTATGAGTGTTAACATGCTAGATGTGCTAGCTAGGCTATGATTGTGTCTTTTAGAGGCCAAAAAATCGACTAGTTAGAATCCGCCCTGGACGATATTGTCAACATACCCAGTTCTTCAACAAAAGCCCCGGACCCATCGAAACTATGGGTGATGAACCAAACCCACCCCGTAGTCTCAAGGACTACATGTACCCAACTAGGGCAACCCAGCCCTCTTGCATAATTCTACCAAAATGATGTCGGGTCGGTTTGAACCGAAAGCAAGTTCAATTCACATGTTACCCGTGTTTAGAGGGGTTGATGTCAAAACCCCTATCACCATGTGAGAGATTTTGAAGATATTTGTGGGACTCTGCGTTTTTTTTACCAAATGCCGAAGAGTCCCTCAAACCGAGATTGTTTCCTTTTTCTCTCGAAAGAAAAAGCCAAGTCATGGCTTCATGCCCTACAACCATAGTCCATTAGAACATGGGATGACCTCACAAAAGAGTTTTTCCCAAACCATAAGACGGCGACAATTCGCCAAAGTCTAAATGGTTTTGTGCAATTAGAAGACGAAACTCTAGAAAAATATTTGGAGAGATTCAATGAATTATTACTCCAATGTCCCCACCATGGTTTTGAAAAATGGAGACTCGTGCAAATCTTGTATGAGGGTCTAGATGTTAGGACCCGCACCACAGTTGAGTCAATGTGCAATGGTGCATTTATTGACAAAAGTGTTGATGAGGCTTGGACTTTCTTAATCGAAGTCGCTGAAAAGACTCAACAAAGGGGGAGTCCATCCGTGAACCAAAAAGGACTACCCCTGCAGCTAATGTTCATAGAATCGAGTCTGACTTTGAGGGAAATGCAAAAATGGCATCTTTGGCCCGGAGAATAGAAGTGCTTGAGTTACAGAAGAATGTGAAATCTAATGCCCCTACTCTCCGTGACCAAATTGAAATGGCCACTTGTGCCGCATGCCATAGTTCCGACCACCTAGTGGACAAATGGTCCGCACCTACATGCATTTCAAGAGTCTAAAACCGAGCAAGCCAATGCATTGTACCATAGGCAAGAGAACAACCCTTATTCTCAGACCTACAACCCAGGGTGGAGGAATCACACTAACTTCTCATGGTCTAAAGGGCCTGTACAAGGGGGAACAACAAATAACAACCAAGGATACTCATATCCTAGAAACCCCCCAAGTACAACCCCATACTCAGTACCCTGTAGAGAAAAAGCCTAGCTTTGAAGACTGTGTCGGTCTGTTAACCCAAAATCTTTCACAACTTCAGAAAACTACCGACCAACGTTTCACAAGTCTAGAACTTAAAATGGGTCAAATTTGTGATGCATTGAATGAGAGAGAAAAAGGCAAACTTCCTAGTCAACCCCAACAAAATCCAAAGAATGTATTTCAGGCAGGTACTTCAAACTGCAATGAAACTTCACATAGTCATGTGAATGCTGTTACCACTCTCCGTAGTGGTAGAGTTTTTGAGAACAATGTAGGTGTACCACCGTCAAGCGAGTCTAAATCAGACTCACAAGTACACACAACACCGCAGAAAACATCTACCGTAGAGAAAGAATCTGAGCATGTTGATAAAACTAAAAGTCCTACTGATATAGATGTTTCTTTGCCAAGACATGTACCGTTGCTCCATTCCCACAAAGGTTGGTGCAAAGCGAAGGGGGTAACCAAGACAATGAGATTTTGGAAATGTTCAAACGAGTTAACATAAACATTCCATTTCTCGAAGCAATCGGACACAAATACCCACATATGCTAAGTTTTTGAAGGACTTATGCGCACAAAAGCGAAAGCTTCATGTGCATAAGCGTGCCTTTCTCACTGAGCAAGTGAGCTCAATAATCCAAAACAAGATTCCAACTAAGTTTAGAGACCCAGGTAGTCTAATAATTACATGCACCATAGGTGACCATGTGGTCGAAAAGGCGTTGCTAGACTTAGGAGCAAGTGTGAATCTATTGCCATACTCTGTGTATGTGCAACTGGGCCTTGGGAAGTCAAGCCCACTCCCGTTACGCTACAATTAGCGGACATATCCGTGAAAAATCCCCATGGTATTGTTGAAGATGTGTTAATCAAGGTTGATAAATTTTTCTTTCCTGTGGACTTCATCGTCTTAGACACTCAACCCGTGCAAAACCCAAGTAATCACATTCCTGTGATTTTAGGACGTCCTTTTTTGGAGACGTCCAATGCCATCATCAACTGTCGTAATGGAGTGTTGAAATTGTCTTTTGGTAACATGACCGTAGAGCTGAATGTTTTTAACACTAGTCAACAACCCATTGATTGCGATGACACTGATTTGCATGAGATTAACATGATTGAGAGTCTGATCCAAGACTCATTGCCCGATATTTTGTCATTGGACCCTTTGCAAGCATGTTTAGATAACTTTGACTTAGATCTCTTTGAGTCTAAGTACATTGGTGAAATTCACTCTTTGCTTGAATCTGTTCCACCCATGGATATTGCTAAATGGCAGAATGCAGTGGAACCACTTCCACTCTCTGATTCCAAATCTGCCCCACCTCTTGATGTACCACATAAGCTTGATTTGAAACCATTACCTGATACTTTGAAGTATGCTTTCTTAGGTCCTTCTGATACTTTACCTGTGATTATTGCATCATGTTTAGACACAGAACAGGAAAGTCAACTTTTAGAAGTGCTTAAAGAACATAAAGGAGCCTTAGGTTGGACCATCTCAGATCTTAAAGGTATAAGTCCCACAATTTGCATGCATCACATAAATCTTGAAGAGAATACTAAACCATCTAGGGAAAAGCAAAGGAGACTTAACCCCAATATGAGAGATGTTGTCAAGGGTGAGATTTTGAAATCGCTTGATGCGGGTATCATATACCCTTGTTCCGGATAGCCAATGGGTCACCCCATTCAAGTAGTACCCAAAAAGTCTGACATTACTGTAGTTCAAAATGAGATGAATGAGCTTGTCCCCACCCGTGTAACCACAGGGTGGCGAGTTTGTATTGATTATAGAAAATTGAACACAGTAACAAAGAAAGACCATTTTCCCCTTCCCTTCATTGACCAAATGCTTGAAAGGTTGGCAAAACATAGTCACTAATGTTTCTTAGATGGCTATTCGGCTACAACCAAATTCACATAGCACCCGAAGACCAACAAAAGACCACATTTACATGTCCTTATGGAACATTTGCTTATCGTCGTATGCCTTTTTGGGTTGTGTAATGCACCCGCTACTTTTCAACGTTGCATGATGAGCATATTTTCTGACATGGTAGATAAGTTTCTTGAAATTTTCATGGATGATTTTTCTGTCTTTGGGACTTCTTTTGATGAATGTTTGCATCATCTTACTCGTGTGCTGATTAGGTGTAAGGAAAAGAATTTGGTTTTGAATTGGGAAAAATGTCATTTCATGGTTAACTCGAAAATTGTTTTAGGGCATATCATCTCGGAAAAAGGCATAGAAGTAGACAAAGCCAAGGTTGATCTCATTTAACACTTGCCTCAACCTCGTTCCGTGAGGGACATAAGATCATTCTTAGGCCATGCGGGTTTTTATCGTCGATTCATCAAAGACTTTAGTAAAATTTCAAGACCTTTGTGTAATCTTCTTGCAAAAGATGTTGCATTTGTCTTTGATGATGCTTGTAAGGAAGCATGGGAGCAACTGAAGGCTCTCCTTACATCTGCCCCTATAGTCAGACCACCTAACTGGATATTACCATTTGAAATTATGTGTGATGCGTCTGACTATGCTGTAGGAGCTGTTTTGGGCCAGCGAGTAGACAAACTCCCTTATGTAATCTACTATGCTAGTAAAACACTTAATGATGCTCAACTGAATTATTCCACAACTGAGAAAGAGTTGCTAGTTGTTGTGTTTGCATTGGATAAGTTTAGATCTTATTTGATAGGGTCTAAAGTCATCATATATTCTGAACATGCTGCATTGAAATATCTTTTGTCTAAAAAAAGATGCTAAGGCTCGTCTAATTCGATGGATACTCTTGTTACAAGAGTTTAACCTCGAAATTCGAGATAAGAAAGGGTCAGAAAATATTGTTGCTGATCACTTGTCTATGTTGAATGTTGAATCTGTTGATGAATCCGTGCTGATTAGAGAATCATTCCACGATGAACAATTGATGCTTGTGTCTCGAAATGCCGTGGTTTGCTGATATCGTGAACTACCTTGCTACTACAGAATGCCCTTGCATTGGTCTAAACAAGACCGTTCTAAGTTCTTGACTGAAGTTAAACATTTCCTTTGGTATGACCCATATCTATTTAAGTTCTCGCTAAGACCAAATCATTAGGAGATGTGTCCCCACCTCAACAAAGGGATGTCATCTCTTTCTGTCATGACCATGCATGTGGAGGCCACTTTAGTGCCAAGAAAACTGCTGCAAAGATCTTGCATAGCGGTTTCTATTGGCCAACATTGTGTAAGGATAGCCATGCTTTTTGTGTTGCTTGTGACCGATGCCAGAAATTAGGAAGTATCTCTAAGAGAAACATGATGCCCTTACAACCTATTTTGATTGTTGAGCTATTTGATGTGTGGGGTATTGATTTCATGGGTCCATTTCCTAACTCTGAAGGTAAGTTATACATTCTTGTTGCTGTTGATTATGTCTCTAAGTGGGTAGAGGCCATTGCATCCAAAACAAATGATCATAAAGTTGTTCTTTCTTTTCTTAAGGAAAACATTTTCTCCCGCTTTGGAACACCTAGAGCAATAATCAGTGATGGAGGTAGTCATTTTTGCAATAGACCCTTTGAATCACTTGTGCGCAAGTATGGAATCACTCATAATGTAGCAACACATTACCATCCTCAAACCAGCGGCCAAGTAGAAGTTTCTAATAGGGAAATTAAGCATATCCTTGAGAAGACTGTTAATCCTTCTAGGAAAGATTGGTCTTTGCGTTTAAATGATGCTTTGTGGGCCTATAGAACTGCATACAAGACTCCCATTGGGATGTCACCTTACAGACTTGTGTACGGTAAAGCTTGTCATCTACCCGTAGAGTTAGAACATCGTGCATATTGGTCTGTAAAAAGTTGAATTTTGATCTTGATAAGGTCAAGTACCCAAAGAAAACTTCAACTCAATGAGTTAGAAGAATTGAGAAATGATGCATATGATAGTGCCAAATTGTACAAACAAAGAATGAAAGTGTTTCACGACAAGCGCATTCTCTCGCGCAAGTCCTTCACACCAGTCAAAAAGTTTTATTGTACAACACTCGTTTGCATTTGTTTCCGGGAAAGTTACGTTCTCGATGGTCGGGACCATTCTTGGTACGTACCGTTTTCCCCCCATGGATCTGTTGAAATTGAAAACCCAGCAATCAAGAACATCTTCAAAGTCAATGGTCAGAGATTGAAACCATTTCTGGAGCATCTTCCACCAGAAGTTGAGACCGTCGACTTAGAAGACCCCATCTATGTGGACTAAACTAGTTCACTTGTGTACATAAATATGGACTAAAAATATATTCTCTTTCCCTTTTCTTTTCCTTTCGCATAGTTTTTATGTGTGCTAACCAAACTTTTTGTCTTGCGCTCTTTGGTTGTTTGCTTTCAAAGCATTCACCCCCTTTGGTTTAGCAACATCCTTGTACATCCTAGAATCTCTTCCCCTTTCTCTACTCAACATAGTTCTCTTGGTATGTGACTTTTTGAATTCTTATCATCTGTTGACACATTGAGGAAAATGTTTGATTTAGGTTTGGGGGTATGTTTTGCATATAAAGTTTTTAGTCTTTTATTTAAAAAAATCAAAAAAAAAAAAATCAAAAAAAAAAAAATTTTTCAAAATTCTTTGTAAATACTTGCATAAAACCTCCAAATTTTAGAGATCTTAGAGTCACTAGCATGCTTCTAGCTATGTTTACATAGAGAGTCTGACCGAAATAACTGAACTTGGAAGTACTGGAGAACACAATCGGGTTTCTTAGTTGATTAGAGCGTTAAAGTTGGATTTAACCATACCAGAGGGCGAATTAGGTGTTGTATAGATATTCGGTAGTAGAATTGTGATCACCCATAGTGGAGACTACCCATTTTTACATCAAGCGAGGCACCAACCTTCAATTTTTGTGACTTTCTAAAAAATCTATTAGAGTGTGTGTCACCGTACGTCAATTCCGGGTAGGAATGGTGAGCTACCCAACTTCGCACCACTTTCAAAGACTATTTTTGATCTCTTGAGTGCTAATTTTGTCAATCATGAGGGTGACGTTTAAAGATGAAAACTCCTTCTTGTAGTTCGATTTGCAGTTAGCATCACTCTCTCCCTCTCAACAACATCAACGAGATCCATAGAAACACATCATCGTCAAGCCAGCGAGCAACATCGAATATTTGAAGAAAAGTTGAATAGTCCAAGGTTTACATGCAACAATTCAAAGAAAAGAAAATAAGATGAGAATTAGTGAAGTTTATGAAATCAAGACAATACAAGTTATGGAAAATTGAGTGATAAAGTCCTTCATCCATGGAGTTAGTAGTTTCATTGTTTTTATTGTTATTTTCATTTCATGTAATTTAAACTTCAAAAAAAAAAAAAAAAAAAGTATATATATTGTAGTTTATTTTCTTAGTTTTGATACCACCATGGTAAAGAAGAAAAATTCAAGAAGAAAATTCCAAGCAACAAGGAAATTTGAAAAGAAAAGTTACAATTTGTCAAGTTTTGTGAAGTTCAGAAGTTCATCATCAACAGTTGAAGACCGAAGACCGAAGATTGAAGACATTTCTATGGATGTTATGAGAGAGTGGTGTTAATTGCCAATCGGGTGAGAAGGTAAGTGAGTACTCCCATCCTTTCTAATGGTTGATTTCCTTTCTTAGAGATCATCAGAAAAAGATTCTTTTTGTCCACAACTTTGTGGAGTCTCCATAAATTATTTCGGAAGGTTATCCTTCTCATCTTCAACGTGTGCGGATTCCTCTCTTTATTCCCCGATTGCACACATGAGAGACTAAAAAAGCGGTCTTTTTGAGTGCAATTATCATAAAACCCTATTAGTGAGGCAGAAGTCGAGGCTTGTGATCACTCTCGAACCCGAATTCTTTCATATGGTATGGTTACTTCTCGCTCAACTCTTAAGGATGAGAATGCGTTCTTTGGTAGTTCTAACTTCGTGTTACTAGCATGCAGAAACTCTATGTCCTCATATCTCCTTGGATGCTTGAGACACTTTTACGTTCTGAAGTTGGAGAAGGTTTTGTGGGTACACCTCTGGTAAACCCTCACGAGACTACAACTCGTCCACTAGGGACACCTAGGGGTTTAAAGGCTTAGTGCATACGCTAAATGCATTCGAGAGACCAAATGACAAGTGGTATAGTTAGGATTTCTTAATTTGTTTCACTTGAGGACAAGTAAAATTCAGGTTAGGGGGTATTTGATGAGTGCCAAATATTGCATATTTCTACATCTTTTTATTGGCATTTAACTCATCTTTTGTGCTCAGAAATCAGATATTATCCCAAATTCGGTATTTTCTCTGTTTTCAAGAATAAATACTTGTACTAATTAATTTTGTGTTTTTAGGTAGTAAATAAAGCTCGGAGAAATGAAGGAGCCAAAAGAGCGAGAAAAATTGGAGACGCAGCGCGCATCGCCGCAACCCAACAAGTAGCAACCCATTTGCAAAGACATGGGCTTGAGCAATCCAAGACCCGGCCCACAACCCGGATCCAAGTCCGTCCTATCCTGAGCCGTGAGATCTTGCCCATCTGCATCCAACGGTCGTTGCGTCCCTCACATCATCACTCGATGCATCCGCCCAACACTACATCCACCTATACCTTCTTCCTATCGGCCCAACCAAACCAAACACTCCCTTCACTTTCTCTTTTCTTTCTCCCCCGACAAAACCAGAGAAACCCATTTCTCTTCCCTTCTTCCCCGACCAGATGCAAAACCACCATCACCATCTCCTTCTCCCGACACCACAGCCACCAACACAACCACCAGTACAGCCGCCTTCGCCACCTCCTAGTTTCTCTCTATCTATTTCATAGCTTCTTCACCCTAGAAGCTAAGGTTGAGATAGAAAGAGTTAGGGTTAGGGTTTCGTCAACAGCAGGAGGAACATCAAATTAATGGAGTTAAGAGCCGAAACCGAAGAGGGAACATGTCAGGGTTTTCATTAATGGCAAATTTGAGTGATTGGGAGGTATAAATTCAAGTGTTCTTCATGTGAGAGAAAAACAGTCAATTTTTAGGGTTTTATTTTGTAACTTAATTTTGAATCCTGTTTATCAATTGCATGATGTTTTAATTCAATCACTAGGGTGTAGATGAAACTCTTTGATTTATTGTGAAGTTAATTAGATTCTCAACTTGTTCTTATTGTGTGTATTGCTTAGGAATATAGTTAGCTATTGAACTAAATTTACTTGTGATCAATGGTACTGTAAGAAGACCATTGATACTAGGAGTAAGTGAGGGGAGTTAGCTATACAAATATCCATCTAAGGCCTTCAAGGGAAGGCATAAGAACAAAGTGAGACTTTGTATTACCTTAGCATAGGATCAGAGGGTGGAATCGATCATCCTAGTAACTTTCCCAACTGTTTAGTGACTACTTGTTGCCTTAGTTTACAAACACAACTCCATTCAGTCGTATCGACACCCAACAACCCATATTTGTGTTACTCTCCCTTAGAAATCAGTTTAGTGTAGCTTGATATCAACCTTACACACCCCATCTCCCTGAGGATCGACCTGTACTTGCCCTGCCTCCAATAGGCACTGTGCACTTGCAGTTACACTATAGGCAAAACACTTTTCTCAGCTTACCAATCAACACCGGACTTGAAACTTGAGCAATACCGGACTTGTGACTTGATCAACACCGGACTTGAAACTTGAGCAATACCGGACTTGTGACTTGATCAATACCGGACTTGTGACTTGATCAATACCGGTGTTTGGACCTAATACCAGCCTTGTGTACTCCAACGTGAATGTGTGTTATGTCGTGTGTGACTACATATCTCACGTGTTTTTATACAAATACTGACTCATGTCTTTTATTGTAGAATGAAGAAAAGAACTCCTGTTGAGATGTCTTCTGGGGATAATGCTGGTGCCAAGTCAGGAGGTGTTGATAGCTTCAAAGATATGCCGAACATTGATGATGAGTTGTTCACCGCGTCCTTTCAACTATATGAAAATATCTGTTCCACAAGATAACCCTTCTCCTATCGACTTCAAGGTTTTTCATGCTCCGCTGGGCCCTCATGAAGGATGGATAAGACGTATGTTGAGCAATGAGTACATCAAAGATAACTTGACTAGAGCGCAGATTATTGATGCAGCTTGAGTGTTGAAACGGCTCAAGAGGATGTTAAAGTGGTTTCTGGTGCGAACGTTGAGGTGGATCCTGGAAAGAGTGTTGAAGAAGGATTCTGAAGCGAACGTGGGTCCCGGAGAGAGCGTTGAGGCAGCTCTTGAATAGACCATTGAAGCAGATTCTGCTAGAGGGAGCGTTGAAGTGTTTCCCTCTTCAGTTCGATTTACCCTTGCGAATCCCATGCTTCTTGACTGACCATCTCGCTCATGTTGAAGAATTCCTTGAATGACGGTGAAGGAACTTCATGCTAAGCCTCAGTCCCCAAGCGTGGTTTACATGGTTTGTTCGTAGTGGTTGTTGTCGAGCCAGATATGGAATATCTTGGACATTTTTTCATCATTGTGGGAGTCGTGCATGTGGTACTGGAGTTGGAATTGACGGACGCGCAGGATGTTGTATCTCGGTGGTTTTCCTCTTCTCGCTTCAGGAACTTCTTACGTTTAAGGTCAAGGTTGTATCCCCTGTTGGTGAGATATATGGCCCTACAAACATTATGAGGCTCTTCATTACCGGCAGGCCTGGTTCTTTCTATCACGGCATATGTTGTTGTAGATGAGCGTTCAACACTCAGAGGATGACCAAAAGCGCGATTCTCCAACATAGCATGATAGACATGTACCACCTGTGCGATAAAGTGACTCGCCCGGATCTTGTTCGACCACTCGTCTGATAGAGTGACTCGCCTTGGATCTTGCTCGATATGACGCGTGGACATCGTTATCTTCTTGAGGCTGCTCCCTTGAGGTATCGGCTCCAGTGGAAGATTGCCGTCATAGAGCGTTGATACGTTGCACCCGGCATTCTTTAAACCAAATGGCGTATGGTATAATAAAAATTTCCGAGTGGAGTTCGAAAAGCTATCTTACTTGCATCATGCTCGTACATCCTTATCTCGGTTGTAGCCGCTTACATCCATCCATGGAGGAGAACATGCCGTGTCCGCTGGTTGCATCTACTAACATGTCGATGTTAGGTAGAGGAGGATCGTTTTTGGAGCAAAGACATGTTCATGTCTCTAAAGTCTATGCAAAGACTCGATCTATCTATTTTCCTCGTGTCGAACTACAATTGTTTAACCGACTTGGATCCAGGTATGAAATGTAGATGATGGGTGACCAATTTTCATCTAAATCCGGCATTTCTTCATGTCTCCAAGCGAATATGTCTTGGTACTATTTGACAAGTTCCACGAGCTTCGTGCATTTATCCGTACACAAGGTTGAGCTGATGGAGATAGGTCTAGGAGATTCCTCAATGATTTCAATCTCATCAATTGTGGAGTTGGTGCCATCTTGCAGCTGTTGTGGAGCATCTAGCACTTGTTCTTGTGGTTCGTTGCTTTGTAGCATTCCATTGGGTGGACAGACGGTAATAGTCTCCCCGCTAATTGATAATGGCAAGTGTCGATATACCGTTTTCCCTTTACGGTCACGACTCGCCACAAAAGTTTGTTCCCTCTTCGTGTGAACGTGGGTCGTGGCTTCACAGGATGGAGAAGAATGCTTCGTCAGCAAAGATGCATCGTGGGTTTTAGCCCTCAATGATGCAAGCCGGCCTCTTCCTGAATTGACACCCACATGGGGAGTGGGACGCAACGAACTTGTTCGATTCTTTCCGCGGAGCTTCTCCCGTATGTGCTTTTTGGTTTCCCTCGAAGTCCGTCATTGTGGTAGGCTTAATCACGACCTTGCCCAGGAGAACCTTGGATGTCCTGAGAGTCTTGAGAGTAATCACATTCGAAGACGCTTCTCTGTAGATAAGGGCCATCTTGAACTCTGAATCCTTGATGCGTGCGGTGACATGTAGGGCATGGTCGTGACCTTCCTCTGGTTGATTGCAGCAAAACGTATCCGCACGCTGATTCTTCGCGAGGTGTGAAAGTTCGCATAAACTTTCCACTAGAGAAACCGCTTCCCGATCCACCGGCCTCTGGTTCATAGTGAAACTTGACTCGAGGAGGATCGTTGTGAGGATCAGTCCCCAGTGTAGGAGTCTCCATGACAGGACCGCTCATATCTGATGTCGCTTCTTTGATCAGGTCCATGGAGGTCCGCGCCACTGAAGTACCTTCTCCGGTGCGTTGAATGTGTTCCTTTTTTTTCTCCAAGGGATGTCGCGGCTCTTGTGGCAATCGATCAGTTAATGTCTTAAGAAAAGTGAGTACCTCTTTCTGAGTTGCGGCCATATCTGTTTGAGCCTTAGCAAGAACTTCCTGCTTCTCCATCAAGTCTGCAATGGTAATGGGGGATGTTCCTCCTCTCGTCCCCCATCCTCGTCCCGATGAAGGAGTGGAAGTTGTTGCTACGGTGACTACCCGAGGTGTTACACTTGATGAGATGCCGGGATTTGCGCACAAGCTCCGGCTTTATTGATGGGAGGTGTTACACTTACCGGAACATCTCCGCTACGCTGGCACCGGTGGTAGAAGTGACGGCTCCATAAGATGTATTGACCACGGTAGCTCCACCGATGTGTACATCGACACCGGGAGTGTTATCCACACTAGCTCCATCGGAATTGATTCTTTGATCCGGACACGAGTTCTACCATCTTGAAATGGATTGATGATTGAATTGGTCCTAAGATCTACCTTTTTGAAATTGATAAAATTGAATCGGATTTTGAAGAAATTGACTTTACAACCGAGAGATTAACCTCTCATTTGTGGTCGCCAATTGTTTATGGGTGAAAACTATTTTCTGCGGTTTTGGTAATTTGAGGTGTGTGGATGAGAAATGAGTCTAAACCTCAAACAAATGCACTACACGGAGTTCTTGTAGATTTGAGAAATCAATCAATGCAAGTCCGGCCTAAACCAAGAAATGGTCGTTCCAGACTTGTTTCGGTCACAAAGTGAAGGAGATGGGGTTGATCTTAGGGAGGGAAGCGAAGAAGGTGTTGAGATTGTGAAGGTGTTGGCTATGTATGACTTGTATCAGAAAGCTGAACTGGCTTGCAGGATGTAAGCTATCAGTTCCGGTGTTTGAATACAATTGTATCAACACTTGCCTCTGTTGTCTTGGCTTGCCTTGTTGTTTTGGAAATAGGGAGGAGAACCTATTTATACAAGTCATTTGAGCCTTATTCACGTCTCTCGTGGGAAGTGGAGGAAGTGGAGTGATGGAGTAGTGGAGTTGTGTGTTAGTGTTACACGACCGGTCTTGCCACTTCTCCTGTCACCTTTAACCGTCCATGACTTCCCGACACGTTCTTCGATGGCGCGTTGCACGCCGCACGTAAACCGTCGACCAATACCCCATATGTATCCCCCAGTTTGTGACATGATTGATGTCTCGAGTGTGTGGATCGTGGGACCCACGTAAAGTAGCATGTAATGCTTAGACTAAATAACTAAGTTATTTAGGAAGTCGATACTTGTGAAGTATCGTGTGTATTCTATGCAGGTACTGCATCGAGTATATTCAGCATGTATGAAACATCGTTGTTTTAAGGCTTAACGGAGTAAGTCACGGATTTAAGCGTCTTAAAATAGCATCATGTCCATCCATCTTTGAGTGATCGTTTGGAGGCTATACAGGCAAGCCCTGATTTGGCCTATCACCTCATGTGGAAGAGTGGTGGAACGTGATCGTGGTGATGCCTTGCTGGTCTCTTAACTCCTAACCAGGGCTGCTTGACCAAGCTGGTAGAGTTGGACGGACGAGATGATCTGTGACGCTCATCTGCGACCGTTGATGAAGTTTTAGGGTTTTGAAGAGGTGCGCAAGCATCACTCTTCAGCTTGGTCGAAACCAAGCATGGGAGGTGTTTTGGAAAGGACCGACTGGGCATGCGTGTAGACGGCATGCCGGTGTACACGTCCGTATCTCACTTGTCCCATGAAGGTGCGATCTAGGCCACTCAATTTGACCGGCAAGAGGAGCGGTTGAGATCGATTTGCAAATAAATCCCATGCTTTGCCACAGGAGTTGGAAACCGAGCACCATTCCTACTTCGGGCGTGCGTTTCGAGACATCCGGCCATGGTTGGCCTTGGTCGATCGGTCATGTGTGTAGGTGGGCCCACGATGATCATGTTGACATGCTCATGACCTTTTAAGTCTACATCTACACCCTCCGTCCAAGCTTGTGAAGATGGACGCTCGTGATCGATTAGAGACACATGTAACATGCCGCAAACCCTAATTAGGGTTTTGGATCGGTCGTGTGTACACGACTTCAACCTAACGGTTTGGAAAGCTATGCTCCTCCTTTGGGGAGGCCGACCATGTGGGGCCCACATTGGGCGGTGATGATCACGCCAATACCCGTCTCGATGGCTAGGGGTCCGATCTAAGCCATCCAAATATGCTTGGTGAAGTTGGATGGTCGAGTTCGATTTAATACCCTTAGTGGAATTTCCTACGACCCTTAAACCATCACGCCGGCCAAACTTTGGGTAGCGTTTTCTCCTTCCCCGCTAGGTCGTGAGATGGTCGGCTATGCAGTAGCAAGCAGGCCCGCCGGTGTTCATAACGGTGCTTGTACGACCAGGAATGGGGCGATCCGCGCCGTCAAATCGCGCCGGCGAAGATGAACGGACGTGATGGATTTGAAACTCCCGTAGGAAGCCTTTGTTCGTACGAGCTCCTCCAAGCCGCTCCATACCAGCTTGGACTTCCAACTTCAGGCTGGTGTTTGGTGGTTGTTTGGAAGGCGTGACTTGTACTTGACCGACCATGGCACTAAGGGGCCAGCTGGTGGTCATTCTTTATGGTTGCCCGAACCTGTTAGGGTTAAATCTAGGGTCGGTTAAATCGCGCGCGGCTAACTTGCGTGGTCATGATTGTTTCTAGACCGATATGGACAGTCCGATTCAAAATATGCTCAATCGGGCTAGTATAACACACCGAGAGTTGTAGCCCTGTAAGGTTATTTCGTACATGTTTCATTATTAATGCTTGGAGGTTCGTGTTGCACTGCTGAGAACAACACTCAGTCGTCACGCCGCACCGGTAATGAGTACGAAATACAAGGCTAGTCATGCATTAATTAATAATGATGTAAATTCACAGGGTATATGGGATTGTTGCTACATGCTCCAACCTAGATGAATTTTGTGTATTTAATTCACAGAATACTGGGATTGTTGTCACATGCTCCATTCTAGGTGAATTAGTAAAGTGAAGAAGTATTCATCACTTATTAATGGATTTATCTTTTGCAAGATGTTAGCGCATAATTTTGGATTTTACAATTTTAGCCTTAAATGAAAATCCACCATCAACACATACCTCTTTTGCTTTCTCAGGCCAATTAATTACCCAAGGCTGATAGTTGGCGAGATTCGCAGGGAGCACATATGAACCTGAAATATAAGGTTCATTCAAAAGTAGTGGAAAAACGCATCATTTGTCGTCTTTGGAATAACGAGGAACATTATTCTTGCCAGAATGCCAATCAATATCCTGCATAAGTATTTTGTCGCTAGGAATATTTTCTTTTCTCTTCAAACGTGCACCCCAGCGAGTTCTATCATTCTTCATATTTATTATTTCATAATTTTCAAAGAAACTCTCCACCGAATATTTTTCAGCAAATATCTCTAAATCTTCAAATTTAGGATTTCTGACTTCTATGGGATAAAGAGATCCCCTACCAGCGCCACGGTAGGCGAACTCAAGCATTAAGCGGATGCAATCTCCGCTTAATTGGTATATAGCTCGCGAGAATTTCGCATGAGCAAGAATTTCATAAAACAAAGGAAGATCTCAGGTTATAGAGAGGAATGGGAAGACCAAATGAGAATATGACCTAGCGAAATTATGATTTTTTGATCATCACAATGATGATCAGTAAACAGTTTGGCAGAGAGAATGGATTTAGATTCTTGATTGGGAATAGTAGATAATGTGAAACCCTTCTCTTGTAAATCGTTTTGAACCTCTCCCAAAAGAACTTCATATCTGTGACCAACTTGAGGCATCTTTCAGAGTATGGGAATGAAGAGAAGATTAAAGATCAAAAGAAGTAAAAAGAAGTAGATTTATAGTAGCAGAAACGGAAATTATGGAGAGAGGTTGAAGAAAAGTTGCAGAAAAAACTAGAAGGAATGTAAAAAAGAAGAAGAGAGGAGTAAGGAAAGTATATATAGAGAGAAGATTTCTCGAAAAGGCAAACACATTTAATGCAAAGATTAGACATGAACGGTTGAGAAAGGACGGTTAAAAAAGACGTGTCAAGAAATGAATGGAAGAAAGGATACGTGTAATAAATTTTGTGTAAAAGTACAGAGTCATGTCAAAACAGAAAAGGATGAACAATTGTGGCATTTTGAGTAGATTAGTTCTCATGACATTGTCTCCTTCGCAGAGAAGACATGAGAATAGGCAAGATATAGGATCAGAATATCGCAACACCAACGCCCTTGCGAAATCCATAAATGACACATTGCGAAGATATCGCAGATGAGTAATAAAAATGACGCAATGGATGACGACATCCTGAACACGAGAAAGATGTGAAGATCTAGCGAGATTTAGGAGTATTGCGATAGCTAATATTTGTACACTTGCGATATTTCACAAGTCATACCCGAAAATAAAGGACAACTTAGCTGTCATCCACTATGTAATATCCTATACAAAGAGCCGAACAGGCTTAAGAGAAGAGAGATCTTTTTCGAGTATTGAGCAAGTCATTAAGAGAGAGAAAGTTTAGAGTGATTGTAATTCTTTAGCTCATTTCCTTTTCATCTGGTAAACATTCAAGAAGTTAATCAATAAAAATTATAATTGTTCATCTAAAAATGGTTTAATTGTATGGAATCTTGTGAGGGGTGTAGTGTGGGATTTCCTGCAACTACAGATTCTCTTGAAATTATATTGGAGTTAGTCCATACAGATTGCTAATCGAAATATTGGGTGTGGTTGTTGTACCCCCGCTTTTTCAATTGGTATCAGAGCAGGCAAACACGTTCAAGACCTCAAAAGTATGTGTTTGTGGCGATCTGACTCTATGGACAGAGGTACTATCTCTGATAAACACGTCACCAGAAATAAAAACTCTGTTTCTAATAGATCTGTTAAAGATAAAGATCCTTCAATCTATGTTATAGACGAACCTAACGTTCAAATGAAACAGACTAATACTGACATGTATTGTCCTGGTGAATCTGACTCTGTTGTTCAAGAGGAAACAACTAGAGAGAGTAAACTAATTCTAAATCTTGTTAGAATTCAAGTTGATAGAAACAAACAGTTAAAAAAACATGTCAACGTCCTTCATGGTGTAGTAAAAGACTGTGGCTCCATGGAAAAGACTTCTTATAAGGAAAATCCTGAAGTTCGATCAACTCGTATCTTACTTGAGGCAAAACTTAAAAAGGATGCTTTAGAAATTGAACATCTCTTGAGTAAACTCTCCATTCAAGGATGTTCGAAAAGTCTCATTATACAAATCTACTTCTATTCAAACTAAAAGAGCTCCAGTTTCATAAGCACTCTCATATTCTCTTTCCACTCAAACTAATGTGCAGAGGATTCACACATCGGTTGGAAGAAAAAAATCTCCAAATGATAATGTTAGGTCTGCAATCTCTAATCACTCCCATGATCAGAAAGTGTGCCTCTTTTGTGATTCAAAAGGGAATATAGTGCAAAAAAGGAAACCCAAGTTGAAAAACAAATCGTTAGTTCAACTTCAACACACCTAAGATTTAATTCTTAAAGGTGTAACTGACATTCATATGTCTAAACCAATTGGTTTTAGTACACATCTTGTGATCCCTACCAGGAAAGTCATTTCAATGAGTTCCTCAAATGCACAAAAGCATAATAAACCTTTTGACAAATATCGTCCAAGAAGAACACATGTTCTCTCTCCTATCAGAAATGGAGATAATAATAACCCTGATATGAATCATGTATCAAGTGAAGAGTGCATATATGACCAGATGGATGACAACCTAAAATTGGTTATTGATGGATATAAGGAAATCATCAACAAACTATGTACTCCATCTAGACAACACCTTTTAGGTAAGAATCCTTACTATGTCGTATTATGATGATAGTAAATTTTATGATAATTTTTCACATCATAACAGTCTTCTTCCAAAGTACAGAAGAAAGGGGTTTAACCAAAAACAATATTCATTTGATGAGCCAAAGGCTCATACTTGTGCTACTTGATCAAAAGGTTGAAATCTCTCATACAAAAATCATGGTTGAGAGATATGCTCAGGTATACTTGTTGTCAATGGTGTTTTAGGATTCTCAAGCTATTTTCTTATCGTTTTTTTTTTTTTTTTTTTTTTTTTTTTTTTTGTTAAACAAGGTGCTACTCATGTACTCTAAAATTGCTTCTCTTATGAGACATATATTTTTAGAGTCATTATGATTTCCTCATAGTACAAGAGTTTTCAACAAGGTCGTGTGCGTATGACTCTTGTCCTTCTTTTGGATTGAGATTGAAATCGTACATGTTACACGTGTGACTGTCGCGAATCAATTAAGGAAACCCTAAAAATTCCATCTCTAAGAAACCTTT